>CAIGQV010019029.1:13609447-13626333 GCA_903798115.1 Danio jaintianensis | reverse complement strand
TTGCTGGTCTCAATGCTGGTTTTGCTGGTCTCAATGCTGGTCCTGCTGGTCTCAATGCTGGTTTTGCTGGTTTCAATACTGGTTTTGCTGGTCTCAATGCTGGTCCTGCTGGTCTCAATGCTGGTTTTGCTGGTCTCAATGCTGGTTTTGCTGGTTTCAATGCTGGTTTTGCTGGTTTCAATACTGGTTTTGCTGGTCTTGCTGGTCTCAATGCTGGTTTTGCTGGTCTCAATGCTGGTCTTGCTGGTCTCAATGCTGGTCTTGCTGGTCTCAATGCTGGTCTTGCTGGTTTCAGTGCTGGTCTCAATGCTGGTTTTGCTGGTCTCAGTGCTGCTCCTGACCAGCATTGAGACCAGCAAGACCAACATTGAGACCAGCAAAACCAGCATTGAGACCAGCAGGACCAGCATTGAGACCAGCAAAACCAGCATTGAGACCAGCAAGACCAACATTGAGACCAGCAAGACCAGCATTGAGACCAGCAAGACCAGCATCAAAACATACCTTACCAGCATATGCTGGTTTTTTCAGCAGGGTTGACATCAAGTTGAAGAGACACTTCATCATTAAAATGAGATGTGTACGTGAATTCATGCTTGTTTGCTTCGTCCATATGGGGACAGTAATTTCTAGCATAACTTTAATTATTTTTACTTGCTCAGTCAGTGTCAATCTTCAATTTTAAAGGTGGCCTATATAAAATCAGAACATTTTAAGTTACTATTTAAAGTCAGCACTTTATTGTCTTCATATTTACAGGTAAAGCTTTATACTTATTTGTAAATAGGTCTATGAACGTCTTCTGAGGGTAGCCTATACTATATTATAACCCTACATGGCTTTCACCTGTGCCAGTAATAACATCGTTAACAATTAATCAATATTAACCAATAAAACCTTAGATCTGAAGGTTAATGAGGAGCAAGTAAATTAAAAACGGGTCAGTTGAGTCGATGCTTCTAAAGAAAGATCATCAGTTTATTATTACCCAAAGGATAATGGAGCCTAGACAAACTCAGATCTCTAAAATGGTCTAGCAGTACATTTTTGTCCTAATTTAATGACTGAATGAACTCTTGACCTGAATGTGAATCTGTGACAGGACCTGAAGAAAACTTTCAGGTTAAATGTCTTTCAAAACTGATGGAAGAAGAGCAGAAAGTCCCTGAAGCAAGATGTCAGAGTCACAAAGAGACCACAGCGTTTGACTGCTATACAAGTAGGTATCTTTACGTTTGTTTATTTCCCATCTAGAATAAGCTTTAATAAAATTCAACAGCCGAACGTGTAACGTTAGCTACACGTGAACGTATTTGGACTACATTGATATTAATCAGAATTAAGTTTTGTAGCATTTAAAAATGAAATATGACTTCGTATGATCACTTTTTCTTTTAGATAATAAATACGTAAATAAATATGACTGAAGTAACATTTCTAGTACTTTCCATATTTCTCATTTTTGATTTGTTCAAGTACAAATTAAGTACTATGCAGGCAAAATAAGCTTAACTTAAAACTTTTAAGCTTAAACTAGCTAAAATTAAAACAAAATATTTAAAACTATAGTATTATAGTATATCAGTGATGCTTAAAGCACTACTTTGACTGTAAAAACTAAACGGTCTTCCTAAAATGCTTAATTTTAACACGTTTCCATAATGCTAACATCAGGCCAAATATTAGTCATATATAAGTAGAGCAGAAATATCAAATGAATTATTTCCGCAATAATATGTATGTTTAATAAATACAGGTGAAATGACTAAAGTAGCATTTATAGTACTTTCAATATTTACATTTTTTGTTTTGTTTAAGTACAAATTAGGGGGGGGCGTCACGGTGGCGCAGTGGGTAGCACGATCGCCTCACAGCAAGAAGGTCGCTGGTTCGAGCCCTGGCTGGGTCAGTTGGCATTTCTGTGTGGAGTTTGCATGTTCTCCCCGTGTTGGCGTGGGTTTCCTCCGGGTGCTCTGAATTGAATAAGCTAAATTGGCCGTAGAGTATAAATGTGAATGCAAGAGTGTTTGGGTGTTTCCCAGTGTTGGTATGCGGCTCGAAGGGCATCCGCTGTGTAAAACATATGCTGGATAAGTTGGCGGTTCATTCTGCTGTGGCGACCCGAAAAGAAAATGATTAAATGAATGATATTAGGGGGGACTAAAGTAACAAAGCGATTTTCTCGAAGCCCTGACAACATTTGCTTTCCAGGCTATAACAGCACATTCAGCATGCAACCCTTGATGGAGCTGCCAAATATCAGCTGATTTCAGGACTGCAGTTTGCTCCAAATTTCTGTTTTGAAGTGCAAAAAGTAAATTAGCGTTTCTTTTTTCCTTATTACAAGTTGTGTTTCTCTTTTCATGTGTCACACTAATGATCAATCTATGGGTTTAGTGCAATAAAACATCCTTAAGTTGGAAATGTCTGAGTTTTTCAGTTTAAAAGTATCAGGTTTAAATGGCAAGAGTTCCTGTGAGAACGAAAATAGCACCGTTATTTATGTCCCACTGCTAATAGCCATACCTTATTTTTCACTTCCACATTAGAGTTTGCAGTGTTTGGATTCAGATGTTTTATACAATTAATGCATATGCCAATAATAATAAAGAATATTCATAAATTGTAGAAAATATTAACATTTTGCATTGTTGGGTTGCTTTTGAAACATTTTTTATGGAAGTGAAATTTAAAATGAAAATGCTCTTTCATATTTTTTGCAAAAATAAAGGACAAAATATGTTTGCAGGTAACATTAACAAGGTCATGGTCAGATATATTTAAAATAAACAAGATTAAGCCAGTAAATCTAGCAAATATTGTTGTGTTACTTTTGACCCACCCGTGTGTTACTTCCGTCCCTGCTGACGGGGTCAAAAGTAACAATGTGCAACTTTTGTTTAAAGTGAAGTTATATTGGAGTTGTTCTACATTGATACAAAATAACGCCTGATTTTGATAGACCACTGTTGTGAGTTAGTAACCACAGCAAAAAGATATTTCTGTTAAAAACATTATCTTTTAAATTGAGGTTTTTATGAAAAATGTTACTTTCATCCCCGTTCTCCCCTAAAACCTACTAAAACCATATGCAAGCAAAAAAACAACAACTAAAGTTTAGCTAAAATAAAAACAAAATATATACAGTTGAAGTCAGAATTATTAAACTCCCTGAATTATTAGCCCCGTTTATTTTTTCCCCAATTTCTGTTTAACATAATATAACTAAACATAACAGTTTTAATAACTCATTTCTGATAACTGATGACAGTAAATAATATTTTACTAGATATTTTTTTAAGACCGTTCTATTCAGCTTAATGTGACATTTAAAGGCTTAACTAGGTTAATTAGGTTAACTAGGCAGGATAGTGTAATTGGGCAAGTCATAGCCTACAGAACAAACCATCATTATACAATCGAAAAAAAATATAGCTTAAAGGGGCTAATAATTTTGACCTTAAAATGGTTTAAAAAAATGTAAAACTGCTTTTATTCTAGCCGAAATAACAAATAAGACTTTCTCCAGAAGAAAAAAATATTATCAGACATACTGTGAAAATTTCCTTGCTCTGTTAAACATCATTTGAAAATATTTTAAAAGAAAACAAAATTCAAAGGGGGTTTAATAATTCTGATTTCAACTGTATTTAAAAAAAACAACCTCAAAATTTATAATAGTGTATCAGTGATGCTAAAAGCACTACTTTGACTGTAAAACCTAAAGTGTGTTCGTAAAATGTTTAATTTTTATTATTTTATTAAATTAAGTTTTCCTAATGTGAACATCAAGCCAAATATTAATCATGAAGCCATACAGCAGAAATATCGCATATGCAGTTATTACCTCAATACATTGGAACACAGAATTGTTGGGGGGGATGTTATTATCTAATAACATACAGTTGAAGACAAAATTATTAGCCCTCTTTTTTTTTTTTTTTTTAATATTATATTTGTCAAATGATGTTTAACAGCAAGGAATTTTTTCACAGTATTTCCTATATTTTTTCTTCTGGAGAAAGTCTTATTTGTTTTATTTCGGCTAGAATAAAAGCAGTTTTTAATTTTTTAATTCTATATTAGCCCGCTTAAGCAATATTTTTTTCAGATTGTCTACAGAACAAACCATTGTTATACAATGACTTGCCTAATTACCCTAACTTTACCCTAATTAACCTAGTTAAGCGTTTAAATTAAACATTAAGCTGAATACTAGTATCTTGAAAAAATCTAATAAAATATTATGCGCTGTCATGGCAAAGATAAAAGAAATCAGTTATTAGAAATTAGTTATTAAAACTTTTGTTTAGAAATGTGTTGGGGGGGAAAAAAAATAAATAAAAAAAAATAAAAAAATTCCATTAAACAGAAATTGGGGGAAAAATATACAGGGGGTAATAATTCAGGAGGGCTAATAATTCTGACTCCAACTGTATATATTTTTTAATCATGCAGAAATGACAACAACAACTTCTGAATAGGGGGCAATCAATCTAAATTTTTTTTTTTTTTTTTTTTTTTTCATCATTTTGTACAGCCTTGCCACTACAGTATGGCCCAAAACACAGAAGTCATAAATACTTAGCAATTCATTACATTACAGACCTACAAATACACAAACAGAAAGGAAAAACAAAAACTCAATTAATTACTCAATGACTCAAACCCAACACCACTTAAATACAGACATAAATTAGGATCTATGAGGAATTGGTGAGTTAATCAATAGCAAATATTAACATTTAACAGATTTATAGAAATGTAATGTGTGTGTGTGTGTACATATAAAAAAAGACCGGAATGCAAAGAATAAATACAAGAAAGAATTAATGTGCTTTACAAAACTTCCTAAAACTCCCCAACATCCACCCTTTTGTCCCGGCACTTGTTCCTCGCCTTAGTTCGAGCTTTAAACGCAGCTGCATTGTAGAGGTGCTGAAGAAAAAAGAAAGCGTATATATTTATAACATTATATTTTAAAGAAAGAAATCTCAGTGTAGAAATGAGCATGGAGAAGCTAGAGTTTGCTTACTCTCTCCAGTCTGGAGCTCTTCATGGCTTTGAGAGCGGCTGAATCGATCAACATCGGCGGTCCCAGTTCAAACACGTCTCTTATGAACTCATTCGCCTGTGGTCAGAAGAATAAACCTCAAAAATCACTTCATGACATTTTTTGGGATGCATTTTAAAATGTTATATCATGCATATTTCGACAAAATTTATTAAAATCACAAAAGTTATCCGAAATTTGGGACTCTGCTTATCATTACTAAAACTATTTTTTGTGTGTTCTTTCTTTAAGAAAAATGATGGGGGGGGGCATTCAGTAGATTCAATTTTTTTCTGTTTAATTTTGAAGTACTAAAATAACTTTAATAATAATAATAATAATAATAATAATAATAATAATAATAATTAATACATATATTGCAATAGGAATAACTAATTCACAACTTTAGATGATTAAATGATAATAGTTAATTACTAAAAAAATAAGTACATAACGCAAAAGGAAAAGTACAACTTAAAAAAAAAAGAAGATTAAATAATAATAATAATAATAATAATAATAATAATAAATTACTACAAATGAGAAACTACATATGCTAAAGAAAAAATACAACTTACAAATTTAGAAGATTAAATTATTAACTTTAAAAAAAAGAATTAAAAGTAAATATAATGCTAAAGAGAGAAAAAAAACTAGAAGATTAAATAATAATAATAATAATAATAATAAATTATTATTAATTGTGTATATACAAGCTAAAAAAGGCTTTAAAAAAGCTATTTAAACTTTAGATTAAATAAAATTTTATTAATTAATGATTAATTAATCAAAAATACTTTATTATTCCATTTTTGGAAGCATTTTCTGAGTTTTACCTGTAGATGGTAGTTCATCCCGGAGCCGACGAACTCTCTGAAGGCGTCATAAGTCCTCTTTCTGACCCAGCTGTCGATGAGCATTCGCTCAGTGCCGAAGCGGATTGTTTCGCTCTGAAAATCTCCATCCTGGTCCAGACAGAGAACAGAAGAGTAGAGATCAGAGTCTGAACTACAGTACACCTGAGTCTGTCAATGGTCTGCTTTCCGTCTCACCTCTACAGCCTTCAGGACGTCTCTGAAAACAGATCTCTGCTTCCTCTTATCGTTTTTGGCTCTGTGTTTGTTGCAGTCCGTGGCTAAACCATTCAGCTTCTCACACAGCAGCTCCCAGTCATCAAAATCAAACTCCTGTCGATTTACAGGTCATGGTAGATTAGGGACAAAAAAATAATAAATAAATAAATAATTTTCTTTTTCACTGAACTTGTACAAAAGATTTATATAATAGGATTTGTTCAAACTATTAAAGCGTATCAAATATGTATTTTATGAAAAAAATCTTATAAACAACAGATTTATTGAAATATTTTAGCAATGTATTCATGTTTTTTTAAATGACATTTGTTAATCATTTAATTACTATAGTTGTATTAATATTTCAGATGCATTAAATATGAATTTATTAAAGTAAATCAAAAACAACGGCTAGTTGCATCGGTATTTAAAAATATTTACATTAATAATCTTTTAAATACTACTACAACCAATGTAAAATGGCTATACAGTAAGATTTAAGAAAATGTATTATGCTATTATTACAATAACATTTATTAAATACAATCTTAGTTATTTTAATACATGTTAGTTGTATAGTAATAGCATTAGATTGTAATATTTAAGAAAGTTTAATTAAAAATAGTTAGTAGTGTTATATTTTACAAAAATAAATTTCCACAACCACATACAATATTTAAACCATTAATATACAACAAACATACAAATCCTTAATTAAAAAATTTAATCTATAACATTTAAATGTATTTGATTTACCTGTATTATTAATACCTTACTGAGCAGAATGAATAAACATTTAAATTCATGTCATACAATTTAGAAAAACCTATTATTTACCAATTGATTAATTACACAACTTACAGGCTCAACATCTCGAATGAGCTCAAACAGCAGGGCGATGGTCTCTCCAGCAGCAATCCTCATGTTGACATCGTCATTCTCCAGCAGACGTGGAAGTTTAGCCAGATGTCTAAAAAATAATAATAATTAAAAAATAATAATAATTAAAAAAAAAAAAAATAATAATAATAATAATAATAATAACAAGTAATAATTAAAAATCAAAACATAACCAAAAAAAAAAAAAAGCATATGCTTCCTTGAATAAATCAGAAATGCTGTTGTAGGGCCTTAGTTCCCAAGATCCCAATATCTATAGCACCTGAAAATAGTGTTTATTTATTTATTGCCACACTCAATATATGATACTTAAAAACATCCAAAGAGCTCTTAGCAAAAACGACGTGTAATAGTCTTTAAAGGGGTGGTCCACTGCGATTATCATACTTTAAACTTTAGTTGATGTGTAATGTAGCGGTGTGAACATAAACAACATCTCTGAATGTAATACACTCAAAGTTCAATGCAAAAGGAGACATTGGCTTTTACAGAGTTAGCTTAGCAAAGCCTACAGCGAACGAAGTTTGGGGAATACAAAAAAAATAATACATTCGGGCTAATGAAATCATAAACCCTTCAGGTTACACGCATTCACCCTGCGCATACACCCCGTGCAGCAAAGGGGCGTGGCCAGAGGCGCTATAATGTTTTAGCAGAGAAAGCTAAAATGCCGTCCAAACGCTGCTATTTCCACAGAGCTTGTTCTGTTTCTGTATTTGGGCTTCAAAAGGACACGACACAAAGAGAGAAGTGCTTACAGTTTAATTTTAATTATGTTCGAGAAAATTATATTTAAAAAAAAGATATAACGCTAGCATTTGACAAAGGAGAACTTCCAGAATCTCTCCCAGTTCAGTGCTGGATTCGGTTAAAACTCCTCCAACAGACGAAGCTGTGGATTGTGAGTCACAACCTGCAAGTATTTTTATTTGTTAAAATTGATCTATGACATGCACAGTGTCTAGCGTTAACAGTATGTTGTAGCGAGGACGTAAACAAGGATATAAACAACAGGAAATGCTGTTTGGCACCGTTAACAATTTAAATTGTGCTTATTTCATGGCGAGATCAATATAGAGAAAAACACATTACATAACACCAACAACAACTTCATGGTTCAATAAGAGATTACACAAAAAAAACTTTCCTCAAAAATATTAGACATAATTTTCCAGTTCAATATATGATACTTAAAAACATCCAAAGAGCTTAGCGTAAAAATCGTGTGTAATAGTCTTTAAGATTTTACATTCTATTCAAATATGACTTATTGCGGTGCATTATCCTTCAATAAATGCATGCTCTAGTTGTTCTCTTGCAGTTTATTATTTGTACAGTTGTCCCATTGCGCTGAAATTTGTGTTTTCCAGCACTTACTTCTGTGCGATTGCTCTAATGTGGCTGCCGGTGCAGATGGTGAGCAGCAGAGCCCAGGATAAGAGTGCGTTGGTGTGGAGCTGCGTGATTGGAGGACTCACTGAAGGTCTGCTTCCGTCTTCCCGGATGTACGAGCGGGTGAAGAGGCTCTCGAAACACTCCATGGTGGCGTACACATCCTGGAGGAGACGCAAACATCAGGTGTGAAACCACTCCAAATGTCAGTGCTTGGATAAAGTAGATTGAGTTGAACTCCGAAATCACTTTGCACTCTTAAAGGGATAGTCCACCCAAAAATTATTCATTTAGAAATGTTATTAAAACTTAATATTTATAATCTCTGCTGTGAACGATCCTGAAGACTTTTATTGCATTACACCACTTACCATGATATCATCTTCTGCTACAAGAGTGCAGAGGCCTAGACTTGTTGCGCACTGAAACACAAAATGTAGATCAGCAGATTGTTATGGTGCGTTCACACCAGACGTGGATGAAGCGTCATGCGTGAGTGATTTTCATGTTAAGTCAATGCAAAGGCACGAACAGACATTAGTCTCAATTTTCTGGACCGCAAACTCACTTAAAGTGCCCCTTTACGCTTTTCAGATATTATTTGTCTCTTACTTGGTGTGGTTTATAGGGATCCTTGAACAAACAGTTTCAGAAACAGCTGATGGTGCAATGTATATCATGAAAAAGGGTTTTTTTTTTTCATTGGGCCTTAATAGCTTTATATCCATCCAATCACAATTCTACCCTTTAGTCCAGGGGTGTCAAACTCAGTTCCTGGAGGGCCACAGCCCTGCACAATTTAGTTCCAATCCTGCTTCAACACACTTAACTGTAGGTTTCAAACAAGCCTGAAGGACTCAATTAGTTTGATCAGATGTGTTTATTTAGGGTTAAAGCTGAACTGTGCAGAGCTGCGGCCCTCCAGGAACTGAGTTTGACACCTGTGCCTAGCCCTTCCCCTAACCCTCATTTTGCACGTTCATGTAAAGGGGTAGGGGTGTCCCAATTCTCTTGAGCTAGATAGCCCTTGAAACTGATTTTCCAAGACCACACTAAAAACCAAGGGATATGAAAATCTCCCAGAATACACCAGCTACAACGGCAACATGGCTGCACACGCAGGTCAGGAGACGCACAAAGGGTTTTTTTGCATCATTAAGAATTTTTACAACAAACAAGCATATATGTAGTAGTAGTCCCACAACATTTCACGTCTGTCACTCGAATACCCTGTCAGAAAAGCCTAGTGGCTGAGAATTTGCTTTTTACAGTGTCTGGAACAACGTTCATGTTTTCTTGTGTTTACATGGTTGAATATGGCTACGGTGTAAATACAAAATACAGTTACAAGCTTATTGCAACATTATATCGTTATGATAACATGATATCGTTGCCTTCTGTGATTTCCTGAAGATAAATACCTAAAAATAATGCAACTGGAATAACTACAGCAGTCGCAATCGTCCATTACACATGAAGTAAGAGCTCGCGACGACATATGCTGACGTGTGCGGGTGTTGTAGTGATGTACCATTTCTTAGGGGTAAATCTGAATCCCTTTCCCTTCACTCTGTTTCAAGGGCCAAGGAGTCGGGTTAAAAAAAATGGAATTGGGATTGGGCCTAAAAGGTGACCATCAAAATTAGGAAAGTTTAAAAAGCATAATAGGGGCACATTTACATCTTGTAAAGGATGTAGCTTACAGCTTGTCTGGCTTGAATGTTAGCCGCTCCATCATTGAGGATGGTCTTGAATACAGGTTTAAGGCTCTTAAAAACTTCTTCGCTCTCAATCCCCGAACCCAGCTGAATGCACAGGAGACACGCCAGCGAGGCCGCGGCACTCTGCTCCACTCCTTTACCTGGTTTGCAAATGCGAACAGCCAAACTCAACCAACTTTCAGCACCGATGCCATTGCAACAAACTAGTTTACATTCAATTCAAATATTCAGGATTCCCGAACAAAACTGACCTTTCTTCAAGCAGCGTTCAATGCTGTCTGTGATGGTCATCCTTCTCTCTGAAATAAACTCATAGAGGATTTTAGTTGCCATGGCAGTCTTTAGTCCATCAAGGGCACCTTGTCTGGTCTTGGCACTAGAATGTGAGCGTAATTAGTTCAAGACTGCGGCAGAAATGGATTATTCAGAGCAATCGGTTTCAGAAACGTATGAGAGCACAAACCTCTTATCCACCGTGCTGTCGATGTACACCTTCAGCTTGTACTGGAAGTCCTCTTCAGCCATTTCTTCAGTTTCACCAGCTGTCAAATACAGATCGAGAAGTCATAAATCTGGCATCTTATCTTAGAAAATATAGGACTGCTCAATATATCGTTTCAGCATCAATATTGCTATCGAGTCATTGTAAAGTTTAAACGATAAAAGTTACCAAAACATTTATTGATTGAGTGCGTTTTTACCTCCTGTGACTGAGCATTTTAAGTCACTTTAAAAGCATTCAGGCATAAGAAATGTTTGTAACTTCAAGAAATATGAAGCATGCAGTGTGGTTTTAAATTTTACTCTCAAAATTATAAAGCACTTTCTAGTTTATCTGTATCTTTGCTCTACTGTATTTATTAATGCTTGTGATTTGGTTTATTATATTTGATGCACACCCCTACAAAATCATCCCAATGCATCTAAATTTATGAGCTCTTTCCAAGTAAATTATTTCATCTGGTAAAATTACTCTATATATATATATATATATATATATATATATATATATTAGTAGAAAAATAAAACATTGCAATGTCAGTTTTTACCAATAACATGCAGCCCTTGTTGATAACGCCTTGCGCTGTAAAAGGAGTTTAAAGCATTCAGACAGATGCAATTGCACCATTTGTAACTTTAATAAATAGAATTTTATTAAATTATTATTATTATTGAGATTGATTTCAAATATTATGGAATTATTTATACAGTGAAGACTACGCAGCATTATTTTACATTTGATTATTCAATTTGAGTGCTGTTTGACTCCCCTGAAAACCACAAAGCACTATTTATTTCACTTTTATCTATGTTTGTCATTTGTTTTATTACTATTAATGCATGATACACTGCCCTGCAATATCACCTCAAATCTAAATGAATGAATTATTTCCAAATAGAGCTATTCAAGCCATCAGGTGAAATTGTATTCATATCGCAATATTATATAATAATAATAATAATAATAATAATAAACAACAACAACGAATGAGTAAAAAAAAAATTAAATGAATAAATTAACAATTAAATAAATAAATGAACGAAAGAATAAATGAATAAATCATTTTTTTAAAGTTATTAATAAAAATAAACAACAACAACAACAATAAAAACACAGAAAACTAAATATCGCAATATCAGTTTTTTGTTTTTTTTTCAATATCATGCAGCACTAATACCCACCTTCCTCTGCCGCACTGGTTCTTTCACTGAGGCTGCTGCAGTGGCTGAGCGTCTCGATTGATGCATCTTCATCACTGAACGGTTGGACATTTCCCTGTTGTCCACCTGCAAAAACAGAAAACGGTCTCATACTTTAATAACAACCTCTTAGCAAAGCTGTAGAGTACATGGCTGGAACAGATTTAAGTCCATGCTGAAAATGTGCCGATTAGGCCTGCTGCAATTAATTACTATTGACTTGTCCTGTGATATTTAGATATGACCTAATTTTTGGTATGACCCCTCATTTTTGGTGATGCGATCTATTAGCAAAAGCGATTGTTGCCAACATTTTAGCAGATTATAGGCTGCTTTTGTGATCTCTTTTGCTGTCATTGGTGAGAACTGCGGTCAGACATAACCTTAACAATAGAGAGAGAAGTGAAGAGACTGCATTATTTAGGGTTTTGCTGAAGAGAAAAAAAAAATGAATGTGTTTTTAAAGCCAAACTTGTTAAAGGTGCTGTATGTAAGTTTTTGACTCTTCTAAAGCATAAAAATACCATAATATGTTTGCAGGTATTTAGGAAACATGCCAAGTGAACATTCTTGTTTATTTGAAAAACAATGCTGAAGCCAGTTATTCTGCTTTGAAAATGTCTGTTACGTGCTGGAACCCTGTCTTTGTTTTAGTAATTTTAACCTGCCCAATGCCAGTTTAGCCAATTATATTTCAGCACCCCGGGTTGCCTTGGTGGAACACCACGTATTTCATTCATTCAGAAAGGCTCTGAAAGCCTGCACTCGTGACCGAAATGCGACCTCCGGTGGACAGTAGCAGACTCCGAAATGAGACGCACATTTCCATTAGGTTATTAATTAGCAAATTATATAAATATTACGAACGTAAACATTAGGTGAGCAGGTTACATTGTAATCCCGTGTCCTAACAACACGCTTCATGACGAGATACGCAGTGATAAGCAATTTGGCTGTTTGCACCAGACGAAATTAAAATAACATGACAGCCAAAAAACTCACTCGCCATTTCTTTTATATAAATTTGCATTTAGAAATTATATTAAAAAAAGTATTACAAGAAACAAAATGTGTTTGTTTGTTATATTTTGTGTTCTTGCATTTGTTCTCTAACACTGGGTGTGCTGTTAATTTAGTATTAGTTTAAATATAATATAGACTAGCCAGTATCCAATGAAGAAATAAATGTAAATTCAACCCCTTTTTAAGATACTTTCATTAACTTCATATACTTTCATTCAAGAATATTTTCTACCCCTTAAAAGAGAGCACATGCAATATTAAAAGTACTAAATATTATCATTATATAATCAGTGGCATAAAACGCTCTTCAAATGACTATTCAAACTATTTCTGGGACAATATATTTCTTAATAAAATGTAGTTAATGTGTGGGGCCTAGTCAAAGTAAAAAATATGAGGGATATTTTTTTATTTTTTCATTTTTGTAATTGCTTATACACGTATGCAGAATAGCATCTTCTCAACAACAAATGAGTTGTGCTGATATGCAGTTGTATAAACCTTGTATTAACGTGTTTTTTTTTTTTTTTCATCCCAACAGTAATTTAAATAAATAATTACTACAAAAAGTCCTTCTTTTTTAATGTAGTAATTTGTGAATGTGAAACTACAGTATGGCGGTTGGAAGATTTTATTTTTTTACTAAAAAGAGCTGATTCACCAAAGCTACAATTAAGATATAAAGAGAATCTAGAAACATTAAAAATGGTAAAATTACAATTTTGGGATATTTATTGTATAATTGTATTAATTCCTACACTGGCTTAAATTCATTAAATTCAGTCACTTATATTTTACTACAACAAGTACTCCAGGCTTCAGTGTCTATTATGAATTATTCAAAAATCATGTTAATATGCAGAATATTTTAATTTACTATACTATACAGTGCTCAAAATAATGATTATCATAATCATCAATGTTGGAAACAATCTTCTTTCAAAAGAACAGTATTTACTTTAAAATAGAAATTATTATTATCATCATCGTTGTCATTGTCGTCTTTACTGTTATTTAAAACTATTTAATGCATCTTTGCTGAATAAATGCCTTTAAATTAAAATCTCACTAAATCTCAAACATATGCAAAAGCAGCATACTTTCAATGAACTTGTATAACAAACAAATGGTCTCATTTTATGAGTATACTTTAAACAGTGGAAAACTTCATTATGACACTTACAGAGCAATATGTCTGATAATTAATATCAGCCAGTCATTTTGACATGTCACTTTGACCTTAATGAACTATTGAGTCAACTTTTAATGAGTGTGTGTGTGTGTCAGCCACGTGTTATCACCTGGCAAAATCCAGTCATCTGCAGAAAGTACAAAGTGTCTTAAACTCTTTTTGGCAAGGTCAGAGAATGCAGTGACTGCTATTTTAGAGATTATACAAACAAAACAGCTGCTGTGTGGAAATTCTCAGACAAAAGTAAATACATCTGGGTATTGGAAAGTACAGCAGAGATACAGATAACACACAACATGTGGGATGGTGTGAAGGACTACAGCAGGGTGCCAGAACAAAGTCTCTTCTCAAAAACCTTTGCAAATCCTGTGAGCAGATGGATTGAGAACAGTCAATATCAGGGTACAGACTGATTTTTACTGAAATATTTGGACTTTATGTCCCTGCTTCTTTCTTCATGTCCTCTAGCTGATCCCAAAATTGGCCTGTTATACAAGCAGGCTAGTGGCCTGAAATGTAGTGGCCTCAAACACACACTGACTTGCACTGAATATTATGAAGATTACACATATTACAGTATCTTCTTCCTAGTTAACATTTCACAAACGATCAAATAATTTATCATAGATAATTTATTGATCTTAAACGCAGCTATATTAGAAGATAAAACAGCCTTTTTCACTTTTGTTTGTTATTATTTACATTGTACAGTATGACTTATACTAAATACTGACTTACACTAAATATTATAAAGATTACACACATTAAGTTACAGTATTATCTTCTTTCTAGTTAACATTTCACAAACCGATCAAATGATTTATCATACAATAATTTAATGTTCTTAAACAGCTATATTATAAGATAAAACAGCTGATTGTACTGTTGTTTGTTATTATTTACATTGTATTGCATGACTATTATCTTAATGTATTACAATCTGTAAGTTTCGTCGTTTATTAAACGTAATTAATATGACAAGCGTGACATTTAAAAATAAGCATTCCTTTAAAAACAAACACCACGTTTTGAGGCGCAAATGTGCAGTTTCACCTGTCGATGACTCGTACTGTGTATTATTCTTTTGTTTGTCAAAGAAAGACACTCCAGGCTGTCAACCAAACGGGTCGTGTGGTCATGGGAGTTGTAGTTCTCTTCCTTCCGTTTCACTGCGCGAGCGTCGTGTTAAAGAACTACAAATCCCAGAATCCTTTCCGCGAAGCAGGCCACGAAAAACAACCGGTCATTTCCAGACATTCCATCCTACTTACCTTTGCCGCTCCTTTTCTTGGCCCGTGGCATCTTGCTTAAATGAGTAGATCCGCACCTAAAATCAACCAATACACGACCAGTTTTTACTATAATGTCTTTTCGGTTGAGTATATTCCAGTGGCACAGTGAAAAGGAAAGTATTAAAAGCGATTCCGGTGTTAGACTTGGAGCGCGAGCGATACATTTTCCCTCACAAACTAGGGCTGCGTCTGCGCGCTGCCGCGAAGCGCTTTTATACGTCCGCTGATGACGCGCTTAAAAAGGCGTTGCCTCACGTGGACCTGGAAACAGTAGGACCAATCGCAACAATAGAGGCGTCGACGTCATCACATATGACACACTTCCGCCGGGTTTGTATTGGTTTTTGCTGTCACGTCCTCCTGCGGGTTCTATGTGTACACGTTACTGAGCACAGCACATGTTATCCAGGAGTTTTGTTTTTAATGTTAGTTTTATGTATCAACTTTCCCTACTTTTGACCTTTTATTCATTTATAAAGTGATTTAAACTATCAGAAGTTGTCTTGGAAGCATCACTATCAAAACTAGTTTGTATTTGCCTTAATTTATCATTCAATTCAATCATTACCTTGTACCTTCAGATATATGTACAGCTAGATAAGGTAAAGTTATGAACATTTATATGCACTTTATTGTATCGCCCTATGAGCTCAACAATATATCTAGAGAGTGTAACAAATGACAGATCCTCGGAGCATGTATATCAGTTATTGATCATATTTTTTCATTCATTCATTAGTGATTAATGTAGTTAGAGATAATGGTGAAGTTTGGCCATGAAATGAAAAACTTGTTGATTTTCTAACCCTCAGGCCATCCAGGATGACGAGTTGTTTCTTCAGTAGAACAATTAAAGAAGATTTAGCTGAAATTGCAATCTTTGTTGATTCGTAAAATTCAAGACCAGCGTTTTGATCGTCCAAAAAAGTAAATAAAACATGCAGGAAAAGCTAAATTAATACCTGTGGTTCCTAAATGAAAAAAAAAAGAGATGTAATGAAGAGAAAGAATTGGTCTGTGCAAGAAAATGAACATCATCTTGTCACATATTGATGATGTACTGTATATCTTACTTAGAGAGTTTGTAAAAAGTCCAGATTGAGATTTTGCATGTAATCTTTCTTTTTTAATTGGTTGCAAAATCTAGGATTAACACAAGTCCCATTTCGATGAACAATACAGGGCATGCCATTATGTCGTGAATGGACTCGTGACGTGCAGAAGCTGTGGATTAAAGGTAGAAACGTGAATAATCTGATTTGATTGCTTCACTTTAAGACCTCAAATATCGTTAGGAGCCATGGGTATTAATTTGGTTTTGCCTGTTTAAGTGCTGGTGGCCGCTGACTTGAATTTTATGAACCACAATTTAAGCCAAAAAAATTTTCTTAAAGTGATAGTTCACCCAAAAAATGAACATTAGCTCACTATTTACTCTCCCTCTAGTGGTTCCGAACCTTAATGAATAATGTTTTTCTTCTGTTGAACACAAAAGTTATTTTGAAGAAAACTGCAATCCTGTAACCATTGACGTCCATA
>CAIGQV010019029.1:13577498-13606569 GCA_903798115.1 Danio jaintianensis | reverse complement strand
ATATATATATATATATATATATGTATATATATGTATATGTGTATATATGTATGTATATGTGTGTGTGTATATATATATGTATATATGTGTATATGTGTGTGTGTGTATATATATATGTATATATATATATGTATATGTGTGTATGTGTATATATATATGTATATATATATATATGTATATGTGTATATATGTATGTATATATGTGTATATGTGTGTGTGTATATATATATGTATATATATATAATGTATATGTGTATATATGTATGTATGTATGTATATGTGTGTGTGTGTGTATATATATATATATGTGTGTGTGTGTATATATATATATATATATAAATAAATAAATAATTGTGTATATTTTATTTATTTATATTTTTGTTATGTTTTTGCAATAATTCAGTGAGGTTTTTATTTGTGTGTGTGCATGCGTGTGCGTTTTAAAATTCACACGCAAAACAGCAACAATGGCAGCAATATTCATTCATTCATTCATTTTCTTTTCGGCTTAGTCCCTTTATTCATCTGGGGTCGCCACAGCGGAATGAACCGCCAACTTTTTTTTACGCAGCGGATGCCCTTCCAGCTGCAACCATCACTGGGAAACACCCATACACTCTCATTCTCACACACACACACACACTCGTACACTACGGCCAATTTAGCTTACCCAGTTCACCTATAGCGCATGTCTTTGGACTTGTGGGGGAAACCGGAGCACCCGGAGGAAACCCACGTGAACACGGGGAGAACATGCAGAAATGCCAACTGGCCCAGCCGAGGCTCGAACCAGCGACCTTCTTGCTGTGAGGTGATCGTGCTACCCACTGCGCCACCATGACACCCTGGCATCAATATTAAACTATTTATAGATTAAACTTGAATTGATATTTTCATTTATAACATTTTATATCATGACAAAATTCCAATAAACTAAAATCCTTCACAACCATCTTGAAATACTGGCATTAAGAAAAAGACAGTAATTCAAAATTGATCTCAAATGACCGAATAACCAATCTCACCGTTTAACATTTAACAAGCTTTTATCATAATTTTTACATTTCAGATTGCAGTGATGTGGATGTAGCTTTTATGATCTAGCCTTTTCAGCATCTCTGTTCACCTGAGTGAGTCTTGCATGAGTTTAAGTGACTGAATTAATTTGTGAAAGCTTCCTTATAATGCTACACTCAATATATAAAATGCATACATAGAATACTTCAGTAGACCACAATACTATAGCTCAGAGCCACATGAATACAGATGATGCATGCCTTTACAACACCACTGAAAATGAAGAAAAGCAACTGATGAATGGGTGTTGGGTTTAAATATATGTATTCATTGCGTATGTAAACTCTGATGAATAATTAATAGCTGCCCCTGAGGGTCTGCGCAGGGGGTCAGTGAAAACCACAGCGCTGTTAGAAATGAAAAGATGGCCCGGTAACTCAACAAGCAGCTGCTTTATTTGATGTTTTATGCTGCTTCATTAAAATCATTTAAGTCAGGTGTACTTGAAGACCTCTCACAGGGTTGTCAAACACTTCAAGTTAATGATATTTAAAGTAAGACACTGCAGGTGAAACTATATCACCAAACTTCCCTGCTGATTGAATACATTTAAGAATTGCAAATGTTTTTTTTTGTATTAGAAGTTTGCTGTGTTTGAATATGCAAATTATGCATTATTTAATGAAATATGCACTCATTTGTGTGCATTTCTAGAACAAAAATCTGAACTTTGAATGAAGTCAGGTTCAAAGTAAATTTTTTTGACGTATTATAATCAAAGGTTTTTACTGAAAGGATTTAGCAAATCTCTTTTATTACTAAGTCACAAAAATTATATTATTTTTATTTATAATCTATAATCAGGCATATTTTTTATGAACAGATCCCTTTGTAAAAACCTTTGGAATAAATATTCATAAAATGGTGCTATTGTTATTATTATTATTATTATTATTATTATTATTGTTGTTGAATTGTATTGAAATTAAAATATACATACACAAATTGATAAAGTGCAATAATAATAAATAATAATAATACATTTATTTTTTGGATGTTTTCTTTATTATATTATAATTACATATTATAGATTGTTATTATTAAATATCATTAATATAATTATATTGAAATGTAAATATGCATACACAAATTGATAAAGTGCAATGATAATAATAATAACAACAAAATATATATGGGATTGGGATGTTTTTTTATATAATAATAATAATAATAATAAAAATAGTAATAATTATTATTATTATTATTATTATTATTATTGTATATTGTATATATATTGTAGAATTGTATTGAAATTAAAATATGCATACACAAATTGATAAAGTGCAATAATAATAATAATAATAATAAATGTATTTTTGGGATGTTTTCTTTATTATATTATAATTACATATTATAGATTGTTATTATTAAATATTAATATAATTATATAGAAATGTAAATATGCATACACAAATTGATAAAGTGCAATGATAATAATAATAATAACAACAAAATATATATGGGATTGGGATGTTTTTTTATATAATAATAATAATAATTTTTATAATAATAATAATAATTATTATTATTATTATTATTATTATTATTATTATTATTGTATATTATATATATATTGTAGAATTGTATTGAAATTAAAATATGCATACACAAATTGATAAAGTACAATAATAATAACAAAATTTTTTTATTGTTTTGATGGGTTTTTTTTTATATTACACTAAAAATATCTTTAGGAAACGCCAAAATGCCCAAATTCTCAAAATTGACAGCTGCATAAAAAAAGCAGAGTTCAAGCAATCAAAAAGAAAGAAAGAAAAAATCTCCTAATAGATTTTTGGATGCTTTTTAAGGTTAATATTTTAGCACCAATTATAGCTGTTCTGTTAAATAATGTATAAAAGCCTTTTTTCTTTTGATTTGCTAAACGCATTTATAATTCCACTGATGATATTAGCGCAGTGTTTTCTCGACTAAATGCATGAAGAGCGTGAGGTGGAAGGAAATAACAGATTGCATGAAGTGTTTGCCAGTTCAGCGGTGTGTGAAAGTCTCTCTCATCCACACACAGGTCAGGGCTTCAAAATAAGCAGAAGACACATATTTTTCGACATTTTATGCTTTTAGGCACTAATTAAGTCAATGTTTTGACCTTTTTTTTCAAAGTGCTTTCAAACATTTTAACGCTTCCTGGCTGCTTGGTCTGTTTTTGAAATATTATAATGTAAACAATCTGCATATGTGTATGAAAATAGACTGTTAAAAGCTGTAATATACTGGTTTGATTTACTGTATATGAAACATTACTACAAGACCTATTATGCAAAATGCACTTTTATAAGGGGTTTAAGCACAGTTGTGTGGCAACAGTCTGTGAATATAACCAGCTTCTAATGGTAAAAATGTATTCATTTTATTTTTTATAATCACATTTCATTAAAACAGTCTGCAGAAACACTTTGATTGACATTCTCCCTTTGTACATGTCATCAGAGGGGGAAAGCCCCGCTCATTAGTGATGATCTCTCCCTCATTAGCATAGAATGTTAGTCTTGTTTTTGAATCTGCCACTATGCTGACACACCGGCATTTGTAGCTCCGCCCTCATTTGAAAAGAACACAATCTCATTTGAATTTAAAGCGACAGTCACCAAAATGGCACAATTAGGATCAAAGCCTAAAAGGGGCAGATTCAATGAGTTATAAAACATTATTTGTGGGATATTTTGAGCTGAAACTTCACATACACACACTAGGGATGTCAGAGACTTATTTTACATATTGTAAAAAGGGGCATAATAGATCCCCTTTAAATTATATTTTCATTAGTTACCAGGGAATCACAAAACATTGCGAACAAAACATTGAAAGCAAAACTTAATGCAAACAAATACATTAAACAAACAAACAAAAATAATATTTACAATAAAACAAATATTTTAAGAAAAACAAAAAAACAAAAAAAAAAACTAAAATGAAAAATGCAAAAATAAAAACTAATTTAATATTAATTATATACTACACTGATTAAATATATTGTGTAGATTGTTTTTAAACTCATAAATCACTAGTATTTTACAATAAGAAAAGTTCAATTAAATGTTTTCTTACTCCAGTAGTCTTTGTGGCACGGTGGCTCAGTGGTTAGCACTGTCGCCTCACAGCAAGAAGGTCGCTGTTTCGAGTCCCGGCTGGGTCAGTTGGCATTTCTGTGTGGAGTTTGCATGTTCTCCCCGTGTTGGCGTGGGTTTCCTCCAGGTGCTCCTGTTTACCCCACAGTCCAAAGACATGTGGTATAGGTTAATTGGATAAACAAAATTGGCCGTAGTGTATGTGTGTGAATGAGTGTGTATGGGTGTTTCCCAATACTGGGTTGCAGCTGGAAGGGCATCCGCTGTGTAAAACATATGCTGGAATAGTTGGCGGTTCATTCCGCTGTGGCGGCCCCTGACGAATAAAGGAACTAAGCCGAAGGAAAATGAATGAATGAATGAAAATAGTCCAAAAAAATTGATGTTTGTTCAAACTACTTATTTAAAATAAGCTGAATCAACACAACTCTTCAGTTTTCAGGGGTCAACTTAATTGTTTTATGTTCAAAGCACTTAAATTTGTAAAAACAATTGTAAAGCTAACAGAATCAGTGTTGGGACAACATGAAAGATTTGTGTGGAAACCGGCATTTTTTACAGTGTTCCTCTCTGATAGCAAAACACTGTTGTATTGGCCTATAATTAAACCCCATCCCCAATTCCTTTTCATTTTTCAATCGTCTTCTTTATAATTCTTCTCACATGCAAAAAATCAGATGCGCCAACAACTACTCATTGCCTGTATTAAAAATACATAAAGCCAGTCATTACTTGTCAGATACACTTGCGTATGTCCTCTGACTTCTGGCAAAAGCTGAAAGCATCTGGTGTTTCAATTAAAAAAAACTGCTACAAAGGTAAAGTAATAAAACAGGAGCCACTGAGTGCTTCATCAGGACAAATATAAAGACTAAACCACCACTAATGGCAATTTTTGCACGTGAATTTTCAGCATTAACATCGTCATTGTCTGCTTTTGTTTTGTTGATGCAAGTACATAGTGTTGTCTTGGCAGAAGGTGCATTTTGGCAGTATTTTTGCAGCCGTTTTCCAGGTTTCCAAACCACACGCTGTTTTCCCCATGCAGGCTCGCATTCAGATGCTTCAAAATTCACGACCTACAACTGAATGCGTTTCATTTCCTCTAACACTTCCTTCCCTTTTCTTCTTTTAGCCTTGAAGTGGGTTGGAAAATTTGGTTCTTTATAGTGTGTTAAGTCTCCTCCGGAATATTCAGTTTATCAGGCTCATATAAATGTCCTTTAGATTTGCAGAGTTTATCCTCATGAGTTTTTCGATGAAATAAGATGTACTTGTTGTATTGATAATGCTGGTTGAGTTTGAATGTGGATGATCTCAGTGCCAAATATAAACAGGATATGTCTATGGAGATCTTATACATTATTATTTTAGTTATTGTTTTAGCTATTCTAGTTGATATAGCCCACCAAAAAGTCAGATTTTTTGATCATCATAATTCTCTTATTCTTATTAAAGCTGGACATTTAATATGTCACTTTCAAAATTTATTGTCATAATAATTATAATCAGAATATAATAATAGTAATATTAATAATAATAATAATAATAATAATAATAATAACAATAATAGTAATAATAATAATAATATTAATAATTATTATAATTATTATCATTAATAATAACAATAGTAATAAAATAATAATTATGTTGTTATTATTATTATTATTATTATTATTATTATTATTACTGTTATTACTATTATTATTATTATTATTATTATTATTATGACAATAAATTTGTAAAATTATGTTTTTATTTATTAATTGTTTCTTGTTTATAATAAATACATTTATTATTATTATTATTATTATTATTATTATTATTATTATGACAATTAAGTTGTACAATTATGTTTTTATTGATTAATGAATGTTTTCTTGTCACTGCACGATTGAAACAATGAAAAACTTTTTCAAACACTTTTAATTTATAGCAGCAGAGACACTTGCATTAGAAAAGATGACTGATGACAAGAAACTTTTGACTGTTAAAAACTAATTTTGAAACCGACATCATTCAGAGTTCAGATTGTTGTTCTAGAAATGCATGCAAATGGGGGCATATTTATTCTGAAACACTGATGTTTGGTGTAGATCACAGGTGTCAAACTCAATTACTGGAGGGCCGCAGCTCTGCACAATTTAGGTTTAACCCTAATTAAACACACCTGATCAAACTCATTGAGTCCTTCAGGCTTGTTTGAAACCTACAGGTAAGTGTGTTGAAGTAGGGTTGGAACTAAAATGTGCAGGGTTTGACACCTCTGGTGTAGATAAACTCTTAATCACATTCCTAATAACAGATGTTTTGCCTTTGATTTCTAAAAATGAAGTGCTTGTAACGTGATTCACCACACTATGAATTTGCCCATTAAGTCGTCTCAGTACAGCTTTGTCCTTTCTTTTTGCTGAGGGCTAAGGTTACTTTTCTTTGACTGCTCTGGATTGCGTGACTCCCATCATCGGATGCACTTCATCATTTCATGCACTTCTCTGTTTTTTTTCTTCTTCTTCTTCTTCTTCTTCTTGTCGCTGCCTCTGGATGTCTTTCTGCTGACCTGCAAAACTGTATAGAGGGCTGAAAGTCAAGGTTTATCTCAGGAGAGAGAAAAGGGAAGCCAGACTGATTGATCTCACAGAATAACCACCGATATCAACCACCATACACTCATGTTCCTCAAAACTGCATGACCATAAAAACATGTGTGCTTGTAAAAACACGAGGTATGGACACGTTCACAGGGATGAAAGGGATAGAAAAGGAGAATTCTGTCATCATTAAGGCATTTTTTTGCTTGTTCCAAGCCTTTTTTGAGGGGTTGTTTCTTCTGTTGAACACAAAAGAAGATATTTTGAAGAATGTTGGTAGCCATTTACTTCCATAGTATTTTTTTTTTCTACTATAGAAGTCAATGGCTACCAATATTTGACCTTCTTCTAGATATGTGCAAAAAAGATACTTTGAAATCATTTGAAATTAAGTGTATAATGAGTGGCTCACAGCAAGAAGGTCGCTGGTTCGAGTCCCGGCTGGGTCAGTTGGCATTTCTGTGTGGAGTTTGCATGTTCTCCCCGTGTTGGCGTAAGTTTCCTCCGGGTGCTCCGGATCCCTCACAGTCCAAAGACATGCGCTATAGGTGAATTGGGCAAAATTGGCCTTAGTGTATGAGTGTGAATGTGAGAGTGTATGGGTGTTTCCCAGTGATGGGTTGTGGCTGGGAGGGCATCCGCTGCATAAAACATATGCCGGAATAGTTGGCGGTTTATTTTGCTGTGGCGACCCCTGATAAATAAGGCACTAATCTGAAGGAAAATGAATGAATGCTAAGCAAATGTTCATTTTTGGGTAACCAATCCTTTGAAGTGTCCAAAGCACATTTCAAAAGTGTTTCAATCATGTAAACAGGTCTTTGCACACTGAAGTCAGAAATTTTTGTAGGCGTATTATTTATGCGCGATGCATATTATTTAATCTGTTGCAAAAAATTGGACATGAATAAAAAAAATACACAAAAAAGCAAAGCATTTCAGATATGAATACGAAAAATACACATATGAAAAATTCAGACTTCATATTCATATGCAAAACATTCGTTGCTTACACAAACCTTGCACACTGAGTCCGATGCATATTTATTAATCTGTTGTGAAAAAATGCTAAACATTTCGGATATGAATATCAAAAATACAAAAGAAACGCAAAACCTTTCGGATATAAATATAAAAATTCTCATACAAAAATGTTGGACTTCATATTCATATCAGAAAAATTCATCATGTACACAAAGCTTGCACACGGAGTTTGATGCATATTTGTTGTGACAAAATAATAATCTATAATAATAAAATAATAATAATCTGTTGTGACAAAATGCACACTGAAGTCATATTATTTATGGGCGATGCATATTATTTAATCTGTTGCAAAAAAAAAAAGCAAAACATTTTGGATATGAATACGAAAAATACACTTACGAAAATTTCAGACTTCATATTCATATATCAGAAACATTTGTCACATACACATACAAACCTTGCACACTGAGTCGGATGTGTATTAATTAATCCATTGTGAAAAAATTTAAAGGATGTGAATAGGAAACACTTGTATGCAAAAAAAGTTTGGACATTGTTTAGATCTGAAAAATACGAACATTTCGGACTTCATATTCATATCTGAAAAATTTGTCACATACACAAACCTTGCACACTGGGCCAGATGCATATTAATTAATCTGTTGCACAAAAACATTTTAGATATGAATATGAAAAATACACATACCAAAATTTCAGACTTCACTGTGCAAAGACCTTAAGTTGCATTGCAGTATTTGCATTAATTCAGCTATTAGACATGCTTCTGCACACCTTTGCATTCCATATTCCGTATGAGGACACAAGAACATACTAATATCATTGAGCTCTTGTTAGACAGCATAAGCATGCTTCTTAAATCTTGCATACAACCTGCCAAAGCCTATATTTAATGTTACCAATGTATGCAGCTCTCTACAGGTTTCATAAGCAAGCTTGTGTCTCACTTTAAACACCCTGAAAATGTGGCTGCTTTATGTTCAGGAGGCATCTATAAAAAGATCCTTCTTCTGAGTCAGTGTGGGGAAGAAAAAAATAAATCTGAGTAGGTGGGAATCGATGTTTACAGCATTTCCATTTGGGTTCGGGGATATCCATCTTCTTGGAAACCAAAAAATTCATAAGAAGCTGTGAACTGGAAGGATGTGATGCTTTTTTGTTATAGTTTCTGTTCTGCTTCTCCTATTCAAACTGTGGCATCAATAACGGTTCGACGATTCACTGACATACAGCATTAAGTTGAGTTATTTGTAATGTGAGAAGCTGTTGGCTTTCTTTATGTGTTACCTGGCAACCGGTTTTATATTTAATATAGGGGAAAAAAGAATAACGCCAAGAACAGAATCCGTCTGTCCAAATATAAATGAGGTACTTTTAGTGAGAAATTTGTGCTGTATATACTTCTTTCATTAGCTAAAAAAAGTGAAGTGTATGGCTAAGATGAATGTGAATTAATCTCACACGGGAAAGAGAAATGAAAGAAACAATCCACTTTAAATAATAATAATAATAATAATAATAATAATAATAATAATAATAACAAGAAGAAGAAGAAGAAGAAGTTCATTTTACAACTCCTGTAAAGTTAAACAGTTGAGTTTACCATTTTTTAATCCATTCTGCCAATTTATGGGTCTGGTGGGAGCATTTTAGCTTAGCATAGATCATTGAATCAGATTAGACCATTAGCCTGTTGCTCAACAATGGCCAAAAACTTTCGATATTTTTCTTATATAAAGCTTGACTCTTCTGTAGTTACACCAAGGCCGACAGAAAAAAAAAAAAGTTGCTATTTTCTAGGCTAAGATGAATATGAAGTGAATGGCTAAGATGAATGTGAATTCTTCTCACATGGGAAGGAGGAATTAAAGAACGATTCCACTTTAAAATAAAAAAAAAAAGTAAATTTTACAACTCCTGTAAAGTTAAACTGTTGTTTTTTAATCCATTCTGTCAATTTCTGGGTCAGGTGGGTGCATTTTAGCTTAGCTTAGCATAGATAATTGAATCAGATTAGACCATTAGCATTTCGCTCAAAAATGGCCAGAGACTTTCAATATTTTTTCTAGACCGACGTAAAAATAAAAAAGTTGCTATTTTCTAGGCTGAGATGAATGTGAATTCATTTCACACGGGAAGGAGAAATTAAAGAAACATTCCACTTTTAAATAAAAAAGTTCATTTTTACAACTCCCGTAAAGTTAAATAGTTGAGTTTACTGTTTTTTTAATCTATTCAGCTGATTTCTGGGTTTGGCGGGAGCAATTTTAGCTTAGCTTAGCATAGATCATTGAATTGGATTAGACCAAATGTGAGCAAAGACTTGATAATTTTCTTATTTAAAGCTTGATGCTTCTGTAGTTACACCAAGACCGATGGAAAAAAGGGAATGATATGACAGGGAACCATCATACGCCAGCAAAGTTCCTTGATTGTTACTCTGGAATGCGAGTATAGTTCCAAGCCATGTCTGCCTATAAAATAGCAACATTTAATTTACCATCAGTCTTAGTACACAATATAAAGAAGAGTCAAGGTTAAAAAGAAAAATTATCAAAACTCATAAATTTTCCTTCGGCTTAGTCCCTTATTTATCAGGGGTCGCCACAGTGGAATGAACCGCCAACTATTCCATCATATGTTTTACGCAGCGGATGCCCTTCCAGCCACAACCCAGTACTGGGAAACACCCATACACTCTCGCATTCACACACACACTGATACACTACTGCCAATTTAGTTTATTCAATTCACCTATCGCATGTCTTTGGACTGTGGGGGAAACCGGTGCACCCGGAGGAAACCTACGGGGAGAACATGCAAACTCCACACAGAAATGCCAACTGGTCCAGCCGGGACTTAAACCAGGGACCTTCTTGCTGTGAGGCGACAGTGCTAAGAACTGAGCCCCCATGCAGCCGTTATCAAAACTCTTTGGTCATTTTTAAACGAGATGCTAATGGTCTAATCTGATTCAATGATTTATGCTAAGCTAAAAGTGCTCCCGTCAGACCTGGAGATTGGCTAAATGTATTCAAGAAATTAAAAACTCAAGGTTTAACTAAAGGATAAGTTTATTTATTGTAAAAATGAGCCTATTTTCAAAAAAAATTGAGTCTTCCTTTAACTGAGTAATGCAATATCAAGTATGAATATAACAAAGTGAAAAGCAGTAGTGAAATTGATTAAACTTGGAAAACTGTGGGTGATTTTTACTAGGGGAACTGAGATGTTTGACCCAGTTAGTGGCATCACTCTTATTCTTTGGAAAAGTTTTTAGACTTTTACATTTTTTTTTGTTTTTGTAGGGATTACTGCACACACAAAATCTGTAAATAGAATGAATACTTTTTTTCAAAGGTAAGTGGTTGCAAACAATTTATATGGGCTGAATTTAAACAAACAAATTAAATTCAGTGATGTTCAACTTAACTTGTTTGTTTAAATTCAGCCCATATAAATTGTTTGCAACCACTTGCCTTAAAAATGTAGTTAATCCAATTAATCTTTTTTTTGTGTGTGTGTGTGTGTTATGCCACCAACACGTCCATGTTGCATCCATGCACACGAAGTCCTGTGCACCACATGCACAGGATTCCGGACGTCCTGTCGAAATACAGCTGTTTTTTATTTATGTGTATGAAAAAGTGAGCCGAAAATAGGACAAGGAGCCCATTGAGTGTGTGATCCGCAGCAGCACCTGTGCTTCAGCACTTATAGATGTGGATCTGCTGTAGGCGTCCTGCGTCTGTCAGGCTTCCTCCAGAGCTTAAAGAGCCTATTTACTGTTCACACACACCGGCACAATGCTTATGGAGAGCCTTTCCTCCTCGCAGCTGTGTGAGTGCGTGTGTGTGTATGTTTATGAAGGCTATGTAAAGAAACAATCCGGTAACTTTCAGACATGCATTACAGGGAGTATGTCACATTATATGAACAATTATAAATGTTAATTTTTGTAATTATATTATTAATTGTATATTAAATTGTATGTATTATATATGTTATTAAACCCAATAATTCAAACAATGAGAATATATATATAGATATATTTTATAAAGTACTTAAAAATATATACATTTTATATATCTTTTAGTTTAGATAATTATATATAAAATGTATTTAAATAGGGCTGCACGGTGGTGCAGTGGGTAGCACGTTCGCTGGTTCGAGCCTTGGCTGGGTCAGTTGGCGTTTCTGTGTGGAGTTTGCATGTTCTCCCCGTGTTCGCGTGGGTTTCCTCCGGGTGCTCTGGTTTCCCCCACAAGTCCAAACACATGCGCTATAGGTGAATTGGGTAAGCTAAATTGTCCGTAGTGTATGTGTGTGAATGGGAGTGTATGGGTGTTTCCCAGTGATGTAAAACATATGCTGGATAAGTTGGCGGTTCATTCCGCTGTGGCGACCCCAGATTAATAAAGGGACTAAGCTGAAAAGAAAATGAATGAATGAATGTATTTAAATATTACATATATGGTTTAATTTTGCTTTCCAGAGCTGTGTACATTAAGAAATTTATCTTGTTGTAATATAAGGCTCATTATAATCATTTATGTGCAGATCATCAGATTATGTGTAATCATTTACTCCTAAGATCTTTTACTTTTGTCGTTTCTGCACTTTGTTTATGATGACAGAGTTTGCAAGTGTGCAGAATTAAGTCAGCAGCTCAGCACAGATGACTAATGTAAATGTCTCTGATTGGCTACCGAGTTCATGCACTGAACTCAGCAGAAATGTGCGTCATTGGTTATAATGCTCAGCACTACAAAGATCTAAAGATCTAGATGTAAATGTAGATCTAAATGTGATGAAATGACACTTTTTGTTTTCTCATTTCACTGCAACAGCCTCTTGAATATGAATGTCAGTGCAAGCAATAAGTCACTGGCTGCAGTTCACTAAACGGCCACTGGTGTCACTAAAAACAAGGCTTTCTGGATTCTACCAATAGCACTTTTAATCTCCCGTCAACTGCTGCTAGTCCCATCTGGACTAAAAAAAAGCTGCACGTGAACACACCAAACGGACAACAGCCGAGGTTGCATGAGAGGTTGTTTTTTTTTCCCATGCTTGCAGTTGGCAGTATCTATGCTGTCATTCCACAAAGGGAAACCAGAACTGCTGCACACATACAAATCGTAAACCAAACAAACAGTACTTCTTGCTCACCACAGAGGGATTTGTTTGTGCAAACATGTCTGATAATCTGATAATCCATATTGTTTGCAAAATTAATCTGAACAAGTAAAATTACGAACAAGCAAATCTGTACATACCCCCTCCCCAAAGAACTGCCAGGCTATAAAGATTAACGATTGGCTATTTCAACCAGACGGCAGGACATCCTTCGCTGAGGTGGCCATACTGAGAGTTGCGTTCTTCCTCATTCATAGTAATGCAAAGTCTTTGTATATCTATAAGTTGCATCCCAAATGACACACTATACATTATGCACTTTTACATATTGATGTGCCATCCTGGATGAGCTGCACTACCTGAGCCACTTGTGTGGGTCGTAGACTCCGTCTTATGCTACCAGTGAAAGCACCACCAACATTCAAAAGTGACCAAAACATCAGCCAGAAAGCATAGGAACTGAGAAGTGGTCTGTGGTCACCACCTGCAGAAGCACTCCTTTATTGGGGGTGTCTTGCTATTTGCCTATCATTTCCACCGGTGGTCTATTCCATTTGCACAACAGCATGTGAAATTGATTGTCAATTAGTGTTGCTTCCTAAGTGGGCAGTTTTTTTTAGCAGTTTATATAAGGCTATGTATTTTATGCTGATGCGTAGTATTTCTAAATAGTATTTAAGTGTTACATTCATTCATTAATTTATTGAGAACATGCAAACTCCACACAGAAATGCCATCTGACCCAGCTGGGACTTGAACCAGCGACCTTCTTGCTGTGAGGCGACAGTGCTAACCACTGAGCCACTGTGTCGCCTTTAAGTGTTACAATATGCGATTATTTTTACAATGTAAACTGAAAACCTAGACCACCGAAGTGTGAATGCACTATTTTTAGGCATGGGACGATAACCGTTTTCAAGATATACTGCGGTTTGGAAAAGTCAAGGTTTTTAAAAAAAAAATTTTAGGTCATCTCATCAGTATCTCCAACAGAAAATATATCCAAAGATGGCGTTTTAAATTGTAAAGAAATCAGTGTTTTTGAAACTAATGAAGACAGCAGAAGTCAATGATTCATCTGAATTATTTAGCCTGGCATGTTTACTGCTCCAAAATATTTTAAAAGTTTCTCAAAATAAAATATGTTGTGTCTGTGCCTGTTTTTTTACCCAGACATTTAAAAAGAATATATTTTAGAGCAGTAATCACAATACCGTCAAACCTGGAAGCGTGATATTTTTATCCAAGGTTATCATACCGTCAGAATCTTATACCGGCCCATGCCTAACTACTTTTAGTATTTATACTACAAAATGGCATAAAATAGTCCATAAGTATGCAATTTGGGATGCACCTATTGACCTTATCCTGCAATGCGGAAGTGCGCTCGTTTTTTTGTGATTGTTTCAGGATTCTGACTGAGTTGCCAATGGGAGAAATGAATACACTGTAAAAAATTATATGATCAATTAGTCAGGACAGCATATGTTTTTAGTTCATTGTACCTTATTAAACTAAGTTAATCATGTTCTAACTTAATTTTAAAAGTTACTCAAGCTGTTTTAGGTCAGTTTAACATAATATAAGTTCAATGGACTCATAAGGTTAATTTAATTCAGCTTAAAAATGTGAGGCAACCAGGATTTTTTTACAGTGTAGGAATAATAAACGGCAGAAAACAATCAAACTACTTGCTCTACAAACAAGTGTGTTCATGTCTATACATAAAAAGTAGAATAATATAATAAGAAAAGATCAGTTTGCAACATGAAGCAGCATAACAAGCTCTTTTTAATGTATAAATATCAATGGAAGTAAATGAAACTGGAAGTGTCAAGCCAAAAAGATTGCACTGTACATGAAGAATAAGGTCAATAGTCTTTGTTGATACACAAGTGACATCCATATCTGTCATCATACAATGCGTTCTATTGTACTTGTGTTCTGATTCGTAGCTGAACAGCCAATCAGAATGCTCTCTTTCACAACAGCCAATGCCGATTGTAGGAAACAGTAATCAAGCCTGACCTGGCAAAAATAACATGTCAGCTGGCAGCAACCTCAAGGTTATGTCACTAGATCTGTGATGTCAGACGGTTCATATGTGTCAGTCAGGCCGTTGAGGTGCCACACGAAGACAAAAAATATATATATTTCTATTTGTATCAACAACAGGAGCAATTTTCCACTCCAAAAAGCAGATAGAGCAACATTTTTTACACAGCATGAGGAAAACAAATGAAGCCAGTCAGGATTATTTACGGTCTCATTGGCGGGTTTGTGCGTCTGCACCTTTGTTAAAGTGAGTCTTCTGAGGTTATGAGTGCATTCTGCCATTAAAAGACCCTCGCTCTCAGATGCCGTTTTTATTGTTGTTTACAACCAGAGAAACTGGGGAAAATAAGGTTTGTGGACATCTCTGACTGTCAGTATTTTTGAAGAAGCTTCGTCTTCCTCCTATTGCTTGGTTATTCTCACCAATTATTCTGAGCTGCACAGCATTTCATACACTGGGAAAGACTGACAGACTGACAGAGTTTATATTTCACTGGAAATGACCTTTGACACTGATGACGACTGTTGTTGTTGTTTTTTTTTCCTGCTGTATTAGCCATTATTTGCTGGCCACTCCAAGTGTAAATGTAACAATTAAATTGTTTGTCTGTTTGTGTGTTTATTTAATGGCATTCACAATGACATGTTGACACTTGAGTCATTAAAAGTGACATTTTTGAGATTGTTCTTTTTATTGTTCATTTGACATGATGGTACATATTGGTAATCAAATCTTCCCTGGCAAAGTTTTGTTTTCATTTAGAAAAAACAACAACAACAACAACAACACCAATTTAATTAATTGAAATCAGTTGAAAATCAACTATTTCCTAGTGATGGGTTGCAGCTGGAAGGGCATCCGCTGCGTAAAACATATGCTGGATAAGTTGGCGGTTCATTCCGCTGTGGCAACCCCAGATTAATAAAGGGATTAAGCCAAAAAGAAAATATATGAATGAATGAATGAATGAAAATCAACTAAGGGTGACACGGTGGCTCAGTGGTTAGCACTGTCGCCTCACAGCATTTCTGTGTGGAGTTTGCATGTTCTCCCCGTGTTCGCGTGGGTTTCCTCCGGGTGCTCTGCTTTCCCCCACAGTCCAAAGACATGCGCTATAGGTGAATTGAATAAGCTAAATTGGCCATAGTGTATGTATGTGAATGAGTGCGTATGGGTGTTTCCCAGTACTGGGTTGAAGCTGGAAGGGCATCCGCTGTGTAAAACATATGCTGGATAAGTTGGCAGTTCATTGCACTGTGGCGACCCCAGATTAATAAAGGGACTAAGCCGAAGGAAAATGAATGAATGAATGAAAATCAATTGATTATGATTTTATTTCAGTGAATAATTATTCATTTAATTATTAACTAATTAAATCAATATTTAACAAATTATTAATTAAATTAATAAAAAATAAATTTTATTTAAAATATTAATTATTAATTTAATTATAAATTAGTTAAATATTGATAAAAAAATGTAATATTAGTTTACCACACTGACACCTGAATAATGAAGTCAGTGCTAGTGACTTTACACTAGCTTACACTAGACTTTTTGTGTGTGTGTGTGCGTGTGTGTGTGCGTGTGTGTGCGTGTGTGTGTGTGCGTGTGTGTGCGTGTGTGTGTGTGTGTGTATGTATGTATGTATGCAGTGGCGCAGTGGGTAGCGCTGTCGCCTCACAGCAAGAAGGTCACTGGTTCGAGCCTCGGCTGGGTCAGTTTGCATTTCTGTGTGGAGTTTGCATGTTCTCCCCGTGTTGGCGTGGGTTTCCTCCGGGTGCTCTGGTTTCCCCCACAAGTCCAAACACATGCGCTATAGGTGAATTGGGTAAGCTAAATTGTCCGTAGTGTATGTGTGTAAATGAGAGTGTATCACATCTGCTGCGTAAAGCATATGCTAGATAAGTTGGCGGTTCATTGCTCTGTGGTGACCCCTGATTAATAAAGGGATTAAGCCGAAAAGAAAATGAATGAATGAATAGCACACTGACATGTAGATGCTGTAATTTGCTCTGACTTTATTTATTTATTCATTCATTCATTTAGTCGTTTAATTTCACTCTCCAACCTATTTGTCTTTCACGGTTACTTTTATAAAATGTATAATTTGCTTGTTTATTTTTTCATTTACAAAAGAAACCTGTCAGTTTTTATTTTCAATAAATTATTTTACACGCTGTATCAGTAATTCTTTCATTTACACTCAAGTTAATTCTGCCGATTTATGTGCACATATATTTATTTTACTCATTTATTTGTTTGTTTCGACAACACTCCACAATGCCATCATTTTACCTGTCTATCTCCCACTAAAACAAACACTACTAACCCTCCACAAATGTACAAATCTGTGTTTTTGAGTGTGTCAGATCAGATGTCTGTATCTGCTGCTGTCTGTCTGCCTGTTTCTGACTTATAATAATATCATCTGGTGTTTAGTCAGTCTGGTGGTGAAACTCATGATAATTCACAGTAATGGTCTGGTTGTGCAGGTATGATTAGAGATGAGCGGTTTGGGTGGCCTGTTTATCATTTATGAGCATATGCTGTGTTTTTTACAGAAGCTGCAGGTGCCTGATAGTCTCATTACTGCACTTCATAATCGGCAATAAGTCAAACACCAGCTGCTAGTTGTGATTCTTTTGTGTCTACAGAAACAGATTTGGATTTTCGGTTTCAGTCTTTCAGTGTGTGGTTCTCGTTTAGAGACTTGATGTGGTAATGTTACTTTTTTATTTTATTTACTGTACAAATGTTTCAGATGAATAGAATCACTGGTAAAAGCATTAGGATCGAATCACAATATTATGGCTAAAAAGTATTTTATTATGTCTAAAAACATGGTAGTGCTTCCATAATGAACAAAAAAATGTGTGTGTATATATATGAATATTTATATGTATATATAGTCAAGGCCGAAAATTATTCATACTCCTGGGGTTTTTATTTATTTGTTTATTTGTTTTTCTGAATTGCATATTAAAATATAGTATATGTACACATTTATATCTTCTATAAATACATTTTTGGTCCCTTTTTTCCATTTTTTTGTTTGTTTGTATTTTGAAAACATATTTAAAAGCACTTAAAATGACTTCTTTTCTAAATTAAATTAACATGTGATAGCATTATTTGTGGAAAGAAATCGGTATTGGATGTCCAAACATATTTAAAAAATATATATTTAAAAGCGCTTAAAAATATTAACAATTAAATTAACATGTGATAACATTATTTTTTGCAAAGAAATATGTATTTTCATTGCATGTTCTCCCCGTGTTCGCGTGGGTTTTCTCCGGGTGCTCCGGTTTCCCCCACAGTCCAAAGACATGCACTATTGGTGAATTGAATAAAACTAAATTAGCCGTAGTGTATGAGTGTGTTTGTGAATGAGTGTGTATGGGTGTTTCCCAGTGTTGGGTTGCAGCTGGAAGGGCATCCGCTGTGTAAAACATATGCTGGATAAGTTGGCGGTTCATTCCGCTTGTGGCGACCCCTGATGAATAAAGGGACTAAGCACTTAAAAAATACTTTGCACAATTATTATTTTTAAATTACAATAACATGTAATAAATACATTTTTTAAAAAATAAATCTTTATTGGATGTCCAAAGTAAATCTCTGAAGCAAGGAGCAGACTTTGAATAAAAACAACCAATACAAAAAATGTATTAAAAGCTCACAGCTATATTTGTATGGCTGTACATCATGTGTACAGTTGTAAATAGAAAGCAAGTTTCAAAACTACATTTTATCAAGGCTCACAGTTACAAAATGTATTTAGCATATATTTAAATGACATTTTATCCAGAATTTTGTTGATGTTATTGTAGAAAAATAAAGGCCACAGAGGAAAGTGTGTGTTGACGCAGTTAAAGCAGAGCAGACAAGGCTTCAATCAGATGTGCTGAGGGTTGCTGGCATGTTGTCCACATGTTTGCACGGACAAAGGAAAGAACAAAGATAGCAGCTTCACTCATCCTCCATCCGTCTTCATGCCCACATCTGAACATATTGAGATCAGACTCCAGATCTAGCAGATATTGACAGAAGGCTGCCAAAAACAGTGCAATAATTATTCCCTGTATATTGAGAAGCATTGTTAGTTGTTGGTTTGTATTTTGGTGCTACCTGTTTTATTTATTTATTTATTTATTTAGTTTTAATTTAATTTAATTTACACTTTACTTTTGTTTGTCAAAGGCACAGTATGTAATTTTTGCCTCTAGAGGGCACGTATTCACAACAAACAAAGGCATAGTTTGATGACGCTGTGACTGAGTGTGGAATCATGGGAGTTGTAGTCTGAAATGTATTGTTTAAATATGCAATGAAAAAGTTTTAGTTTTCATTACGTCTTATGGCATGTCACACCTTATTCTCATGATAATATGAAGCAGAGTAAGGCTGAAAGCATTTGGGATAATGTAAGTAAATGCAAAACATTTGTAATAATGTAAGTACATACTGTATATAGCATTGCTCTAGTGGTGGATATTTTAATATGTTGTGCCTATAATTGAGATCAATTGAACGGTGCTAAAAATGTGAGTAAAGGGCACAATATGTATGATTATTGTCATAAAAATATCCCAAAACCACTAGAACCTTGTTATATATTTTAAACAATGGCATTTTCACAAATATCCCTTAATGTTTGTTTGCAATGAAATAATGACAAGGGTTATAAACAAACCCATCAATCCTCATTAGACAATAATATTTCAGTGACAGCAGAAAACCAAGCAATCCACCATAATCATTGTCTATTTTCTTTTTAAGCTAGTTAATCATCCATTTAAGCTCTATTGAAAGAAATTGTGTCTTAAATGATGTGTTAATCATGCGGCTCGAGCGCAGGACACTTGAAATATTGCAGAACAAGACAGAGAAACTCTCAGACTTGAACTCTACAGTGTGTGTTTAGTATTCAGGACTGGTCAGACCTTGTTTCTGGGATTCAGCCTCTTGCACGATGGTCCCTCCTGTGACAAAGACACACAGTTTCTTCTTTCAGACCAATGCAAATACTTTGACATCGTCCGCAAGACCAACACATGTATGACAGATCTCTTAGCTTTGAGAGCTTTGTCTGTGGAGCACATTTATAATTTATGCAACCTTTACAATGCTTGAATTTGATTGGCCGAGATGCTTGACTGTGCTGTGGCGTGTTTCACCAGTATGTGACGACAAGTTACTTTGTGTCTGTGTACAACTTAGAAAAATCACCTTTTACACTGCCTTTTTTTGGGTGAGTCGTTGAATTGTTCACTCATCTGATTCATTGTTCATTTATTTTTGACTCAACTGATTGATTCAGGACTAAACAAGTGAGTCATTGAATCATTCACTGAAGTATTGTCTATAGGATTTAAGAGAAAAACATTAAAATGTAAAAATAAATAAATAATAAAACGTTTATTATAAATGAAATAGTATATACTAATGCTAATGTTAATATTAATAATAAAGATTATCTTAATACAGGGTTTTTAGCGTGAGTCGTTGAATTGTTCACTCATCCGATAGTTGTTAATTAATTATTGACTCAACTGATTTGTTCAAAACTCTGATTGATTCAGGACTAAACAAGAGAGTCATTGAATAATTCACCAAAGTATTGTCAACCGATAGGATTTATGTAAAATAAATTAAATTAAAATGTAAAAATAAATAAATAATAAAACGTTTATTATAAATAAAAATTTTTTTACTATGCAATAAATGCTTTTTAAAATAATTAAAATAAATAATAAGGTGACTAAATAATATAATATTTTTTAAATAATGTATTATATATGAAATATAAATATTATATTATATATTATATATTATATTATTAAGTTTATTTATTTTAGGACTGCATATTTATATACCATCAAAATTTCAATTCTAGTTTTAGTCTGTTTGTTTTCTTACTATAATACCTAAAACAAACAATTCTTCTTCCTATTTTAGTCTCTTGTGTCTCATTTTATTGGCTTATCTAGAACATTCCATCCTTGCAATTTGTATTATATACCGAGTTATGTTATTAAACTGGGGTATTAAAGTATGTGATTTTTCTTTTCACAGCATGTTGGATGTAACCAAAAATAGAAATTTTCACCTTGATGGTGACCAGGAACATACAAAATCACCAACCATTTTCATCCTTCAGTCTTTCCATACCAATTTTATAGACGTGTACATGCTAAAATCATAGTCAAAGTAGGACATAATTCTTTTTCCAAGCGAGACTGAATGTCACTCTCGAAATTAATGTTTCGGTGTCTGCTGACAAAAACCAATTGACTCATTTGTAGATGCTTTGTACTCATAGATTTTTCATACAGGAAACAGAGGCAGGCTGCAGCATTGGATTAGTGCAGATTATTAGATTGAAAATTCAGATACAATCTACACTAGATTTACCAGAGCCCTTCCACCCTCGTCATTTCTATCTCATGCACACACATTCATGCGTTTAATGCAGACAATACACTGCATGATTGAAGGTTATGGTTGAATATGTGCATGTTGTGTAAGATTACAGATTTCTTTTTGTTGTAGGTACAGTATAAAATAATTTTTTTGCATCTGTTTTCTTGTGCATATATGAGTCTGTGTCATGTGTGCTAGACATTTAAAACTGTTAACCTGTCATTACAAACATTTCCTAAATCCATCGTTCCAACAAACATTCGCAAACTGCGTCGTAAACTTGTATGCTTGCAACTACACTGGCAAGAGCTTTAGTTAGAATCATAGTTCATGCTGTGTTCTATTCCCAGTTATCCCCCCTAAGCCCTATTCCTTTCAAACTTTCCAACATATAAACTCGGAATGAAAAAAAAACATTAAAGTCATCTCTCTTAGGTGTAATTCGTAGTGCACTTTGAAATCATTTATGCCATTTTGAACGCAGCCGTGATCATGTAGAAAAGCTATAGGTGACCTACGAAAAGCGGAATCTAGGTTACGTCTCCAAAGCTTGTGAAAACAGGGTACGTTAATGGTTTTAATTTATAGTATATGCTATTTATTGAGAAATGTATGTATACTGTATATGACATGGGCCTGTATATGTGTGTATGTAACGTAAACTGTAGGCTATATGTGTGTAATTATTCATTCATTCATTCATTTTCTTTTTGGCTTCGTCCCTTTATTAATCTGGGGTCGCCACTGCGGAATGAACCACCAACTTATCCAGCACATGTTTTACGCAGCGGATGCCCTTCCAGCCGCAACCCATCACTGGGAAACATCCATACACACTCATTCACACACATACACTATTTAGCTTAGACAATTTAGCTTACTCAATTCACCTATAGCGCATGTCTTTGGACTGTGGGGGAAACCAGAGCACCCGGAGGAAACCCACGCGAACACGAGGAGAACATGCAAACTCCACACAGAAACGCCAACTGACCCAGCCGAGGCTCAAACCAGTGACCTTCCTGCTGTAAGGTGATCGTGCTACCCACTGCGCCACCGTGACGCCCTGTGTAATTATTATAATTATTATTTTATTAATTATTATTAAGCAGGATATTATTTTTTGATTAGAATTATTAGATTAGAATACCTGTTAGCTTTTTGTAAGTAGTTTTATGTTTTAGAATAGATTATGGAATATTCTCAATTACATTTGTAAAGGAAACCTATACCCTATGTGTGCCGTTTACATCTATTTTAATTAATATGGAAAATGAGTGCTTGTTTTTACCAAATCTAATATTAAAAAAACATTTTAAAAATGCGTGTGCGTGTAAAACAATAATTTGCACAAAAAAATGTTATTGCAAAAACATTAGCAATTTGAGTAGCTGTATCCTTTAGGACGAAAAACATAATGTCCATTGAGTAAATGTCCTGCACAATGAATGCACTTAAAATACAATAATATAAATGGATAATACAATAATACAATAATAAATGAATAAACAATTTCTGCACAAATATATTTGAATCAGATTTAAAAGCAAATGTTAAACAATAATATTGAAACCCCTAAAATCAAAAGTAATGCAAAGTATTTTAAAAAAAGATTTTTTTGTTGGTATCAGTGAGATTAAATACATGAAAGTGTATTAAAAAAACAAATACAATAAAAAAGCTAAATATTTAATATAATTCAGGGTTTTAAATTGTTAGTTTATATAAGTGAATGAAATTGAATGCAGAATAATGATATTTAATTGGCTATAAATGTTTTGTAATAAATAATATACAATATGTCATAAAATGCCAAGTTTGAAAGGGTTCATTGAAGATAAATATTTAATTCAGAAATAAAAAAAAATAAAAATCATATCTAAAATCCTAGAAAATAATACAATTAAAATTAAACAGTATAATAAAATGTATTTTGTAATAAATAATATACAATATGTCATAAAATACCAAGTTTGAAAGGGTTCATTGTAGATAAATATTTAATTCAGAAATTAAAAATAATAATATTTAAAACCTTAGAAGGGCGGCGCGGTGGCTCAGTGGTTAGCCCTGTCACCTCACAGCAAGAAGGTCCCTGGTTCAAGCCCCGGCTGGGCCAGTTGGTGTTTCTGTGTGGAGTTTGTATGTTCTTCCCGTGTTGGCGTGGGTTTCCTCTGGGTGCTCTGGTTTCCCCCACAGTCCAAAAAGACATGCGCTAGGTGAATTGAATAAGCTAAATTGGCCGTAGTGTAAATAGAGTGTGAATGTGAGAGTGTATGGGTGTTTCCCAGTACTAGGTTGCAGCTGGAAGGGCATCTGCTGCTTAAAACATATGCTGGATAAGTTGGCGGTTCATTCCGCTGTGGTGACCCCTGATGAATAAAGGGACTAAGCCGAAGGAAAATGAATGAATGAAAAAATAATACAATTAAAATGAACACAGCATGATAAAAAGAAGTATTTGAAAGATTTAAAATATGGATAAATAAAAGTTTCATGCAATAACATACAGATCAAAATAAAAATACTCAATTCCGTCTAAACCCGTTTTTTTGTAGTTGTTTTTTAATTTTTATTAATGCTTGAAAGAACATACAAAATACCAAGTAACAACAGTTTGACTAGACAAATCTTAACACAATTTCAAAAAGTCCAAATAGCAGCACGAAAATTTAAGAAAAATTTATAAATGATACTTAAGTTATAAGATTAATACAAAGTACAAAAAAATACAATGACGATACAAGGGACTCACAAAACCTCAGACGTTTGGCCATTGTTGTTCTGTTCCGCGCACGACACATAACTACAATCCCCATCATTCTCCGCTGCATCATCGTGGCCGCGCACTGGTTTTTATCTGAGTGCGCGCCGCTGAGGCTTCATCTCGTGCAGCACAGTTCGCTCGAGCGGTCTGAACAATGACTGCGCGAGAGGATGATGTGAATCCAGAGAAATGCGTGATTTAACACCAAAACTGCACATTGCGCTGTTTACTACGCTTTTCCCCAAATAAACACCATGAGTATGTGGATTCCTACAGAACACGAGAAATACGGTGTCGGTAAGTTTTGCTGTTTATTTCTTTTCGCGACTGTTACTATTGAATCAGTGTAACGTTACGACATAACCGCTATTTCCCTCGCTGTGTTTGTTTGTTTGTTTGTTTGTTTGTTTGCTTGTTTGCTTGTTTTCGTTCCCAATGCGAAACCTGCGCGTTTGCTTACATGTTTGTAAAGGAAACAAGTGTTTTCAGCACTTTGCTCGAGTAGTAATTGAGTGTGTGTAACGTTATATTGTTTGTACACAGAAATGAGCATATTCGCGTCCCGTTAACGCGTTTTTCTCAATTGGATTTGACGTGCTCGTGTTTTACTACACTTCAGACGTGTTTTGTCAAGTGTTAAAGGACTTAAACTGTGAGGATGGCTGCTGTGGTCGCTTCAAAATAAATGAAAAGCGGAGAACGTGCGGTTTGTGTTGTCAGTCAGATTAGAGTACACGAGAATGAATTATGTGTTATGGATTGTATGACATTCACGATCGGAGTTTTGGGCATTGCTCTGCTGGGATTGTTTGCATGTATTTGAGTAGAGAGAAATGCGCGTTTATGTGCTGAATTGGAGAGATTGTTAAAGCGAGGTTTTGCATTAAGATTTGTGAGCTGTTAAAATTGGTGCATATGTGTCATTGATTTGTTACTGGGGCAAGAGATTGACTGATAAACATTTGTTATATTTAATGATTATTTGCTACACGTTTTAGATAATAGATTACATTGATCTGACAGGCAGAACATACATTATCTGTCGATTTCTTCCATTGTGAAGTATTATTATTAATACTAATAATCATCAACAAGTCAAAAATAAAGCTATGAATATTTTAATAATATAATAAATGGAAAGTTATTTTTTCACGATTTTGTTGACTTGTTTTAGGATATATCTGATTTTTTTAAAAATTAGTATGAATTGACGATCAAGGATCTGCATTCATCAATTGACAATGCGGATTTAAAAAAAAAAACTGAGCGACACTTAAGTTTGTAGAAGTAAAAACTGCGTTCATTTTAAAACATTTTAAGACAAATCAGTTGTAAATTCTGAGGTTGTTAATAATTATTTGTTGAACCTATCTGTTTAAATCAACTTGCGTTTAGAGCAATTGTTTAACAGCAGAATTCGTGCTGAAAAACTACAAAATGCTGAACAAACAATTCCACCAATCAGAGATCTGCAGTGAGAAAAGTGCAGCAGTATCTTTAGCTCCGCCCACTCATGATGCACCACCAATGATGTAATCAAGTCTGTCTCCTTATACACTCTCAAAATACATTTTTTAAAGCCCGAAAAGTGCTTTCTGGAACTAACGCTGTCGAGAAAGTGAGCAAGTGATAAAGTGGTTTTTTGTTCTTTGTTTGAGGGCAAAAAAAGTTTGAAAAGGCTGAATGATAGTATAATGTTTTAGAAAATTCTGGAGGGCCAATAATAAAATATAATAATATGGGTTGTCACGATACTGGAAACCGGTACCAATCAATACTGACATTTTAAAAACGTCAGTTTCCCGCTAACATTTGAGCCCTATTGAGCACGTTCTTAAATGGCACTGATTTGCATTGTGTTCACGTGCTCAACAGAAATGACTGTGATTGGCCGTGAAGGTCATCAGTTCACCAAACTCACCACTGTTTACTGAGTGTAACCACAGATGCAGAGACACTGGAGTGTTTCAAGTCACGTCGAATAGCTGGTTTGTCTATAAGCTGACATACGAGCGATCCGCTGATGAATCTCGGCTTTAAAACGCTCCAGTGTCCCTGTATCTGTGGTTACATTCAGTAAACAGCGGTGAATTTGGTGAACTGATGACCTCTACGGCCAATCACAGTCATTTCTGTTGAGCACGTGAACACAACAGCAAATCAGCGCTGTTTAAGAACGTGCTCCATAGCGCTCAAATATCAGTGGGAAATGGATGTTTTTAATTTCAGTATCGATTGGTACCAAATTCCAGTATCGTGCAACCCTTATTATTATTATTATTATTATTATTATTATTATTATGGTTATTGTTATTATACCTGTTCTATACATCTAAACTGGAGGACAAATAAGTTTGCCTTCAACTCTAACTTAATCTAATCTGTTGGTAAAAATATTAATCACTAAATTGATCTCTCTTTCTCTACATAAAGCCTCCTATTTTCTGAATTCCAGAGAAGTCATAAAACAATTAAACGTCTTAAAAAACAGAACTAGTCATGCTCTGTTAATTGATAATGTAGATTTAATTCCTTTTTTGGCATTATATCTCGGGTTATCAAGTTTAGTTGCCGTCTAGGTGAACTCTTATGGTTCCTGTTGGTTGTTTGCCAGCTTGCTGAAGGAAATCTCCAGCATGATAAATGTATTCAAAGCTCAGAGATTGTATCCAACAAGACCCAAATATGTGGGCAAACGAAGGCTTGTTAAGAGTGAAAGCAAATGTTTTCTCTTCAGGGATCTCATTTTGAGTTATGGTGATTTCTCCCGAGGATTTAGTCGTTTTGCCACGTCTGTTACTTTAAAGTGGGACTCGCACCCCAACAGGGATTTGAGGTTTTATATCCAGTGGCGTGGTAATTTTTGCGTTTGATCTTCCAGAAACAAAATTCGTGTTTTTAGTGTTTAATTGGAGGCTGGTGAGTGGCGCTCGTATGTAAAGCAGTTAAGAATGACTCTCAGCCAGTGATGAAATATGAATGAACCCCTACAGTTGCTGCCATAAGACACCAATTAGATCTCAATTGGATTAATTGCTCCTAATTAAATCAAAGCAAAGTCGTGTAGGAGTCTCAGTGACCCCACTTCAGTGTTTTCCACCTGCTAACAGGAACTAAAGATGTGATCTTTTTGTTGCCCTTATGTTGTTCTTGACAGCCGTGGCATTTGAGGAAACTGGCGCAGACGCTGAATGGGTGGAAATACCCAGTTTTGTGCTTTTCTTCCTTTGCTGTCTTCATTTCACAAGAAAAATGTGATTAGCCGCCAGCCTGAAATAGACGGAGGGTGGAATATGACTAACTTTTGAAACTATTTAAGCTTCTGTGGATATTTTCTATGAATCAGGCTGCCTATTTTTACCAATTTGTTGAAATGCTAAAAAAAACAACAACCACCGCGCCCCCTCATTTGAGGTTAAAAAAAGCCCAGTTGTTAAAATTCATAGTTTTTCCTGACATGCTAAATTTGTAGATTCAATTCGGATGTATGTATAAAATGCTGTCTGTAGTTAAGTCTTGAGGAGAAATAATAAAAATATGCAAAATTAAACTTTATACCAAACCATAGTAAAGTGCTTTATTGGTTATTTAAAGGTGCAGTTGGTGATTGTCTTCAGAACCATTTTTTGTTGTGGTGGTTGAAAGTCTCTTCACATTCCAATAGTACTGATTAAAGTAAATGATGTAAATGTATTTATATGCATTTTTATATTCTGGGTAAGGCAAAAGACTAAAAAAATGTTCATCCAATTAAAAATTGTTGGGCCAACAATTCCCATAATTCTAATAAGTAGCCCAAACTGTCTGTCAACAAATGTAGATTTGTACAACTGCGCACACGAGTGACAGCGGTAAAAAGAAATGCTGAATCAATATTGGAGTTACTTTTGCTCGCTGGAGGAAGGATGACACCATGGCTGAAGTATTTCTTTTAGACAGGTAATGTTATGTTTTAAAAGTATTTTAGTCACGCAAAGCTTATGTATATTTTGTTGTTACAAATGGGCTATATGCACAGAAGTGTTGTTCAGCCACTGAAATCTTCCGGCGAACGATTGATGTGACTATTTTCAGTTTCATAAGGAACCTTTTACAGCATCGATAATGTAGATTTTTATTTTTGTTTAACAACAAAACATAAGTAAATAGTGCTATTCCGCCTAGCCTGCTTTACTGAGGTGAAGATGGTTTTATATTCACATTGGTTCATTTTTGAACAATGACAACCCGTGACGCGCTCCCTATATTGTTTACCATGAACTTTTTGTTTACTTTACCTACTCTGAATATTTGGTCTGAAATAGCATGTAACGTTAAGTATGGCTTAGTAATAAGTGTAGTTCCTGCACCCCGCCGGCCAACCACTAAGCATACAGTAGTGGCTTTAGGACAAAACGCGTGAGAGAGTGTGTCTAGTGATCCTTGCATGCATAAAAAATAGCACTTTATGACAAGTTTTGCTTGCTAACTACATAACTGAAAGCGTGCTAGATATAATACAGTTTTTCGTTCGGAATTGTAGTATTATAAAGTACTATAAAGTTTACTAACTGGCGAATGACATGATTTAGTGGGTCTCTGTCATCTTTAATGTGCGCGTTCGTGCTTTTAGGAGGCGTGGCTTTGGATGGCAGGGAGGAATTGTGTTTGAAAGATATTATGCTAAGTGGTTAGCATTTAGGCAGATCACCTACTGCACTTTTAAGCCAGTAACAATACATAGCCTGCAATACTTATATTAAAATAATAGGAGGTTTTTTCTCCTTATGTATGTGTAAATGTAATATGCAGTAGTCAACAGCTGATGTGGATCAAAAACTTTCTTCAAAGTTATCCTAAAATTATTGAATGACACCAATTCTTGTCTTTTGACTTGTCTTTTTTTATCGACTTTTATATAAAAACTTGTGTGTGTGTG
>CAIGQV010019029.1:13555904-13577098 GCA_903798115.1 Danio jaintianensis | reverse complement strand
TATTTATTTATTTATTTTTAACCTGTGCAGATCTCATTATCATAGCAGGACATATTACTGTACAGCAAAAACATTTTCTCTTGTTGTTTAAATTTAAATAAGAAAAACATTGCTGTATTTAATAGAAATGTCTGCATGCATTTCTGTTTTTGTTGTGCAGAATTTAATTCATGCTGGATTAAATTCATTTTACATGTCTAAAGAAATAATAATCTGTTCATTTTAAATAGGACTTAATTTTGGGTGAGAAGTGACTCACACTTTTTTATTATAGTTATTAAAAAGATCCCCCCAGTAAAAAGCAATTGGAACAGAGCCACTGTGGGATGCTGTCTGAAGTGTCCTTGAATGCTTAGTGAGCCCAGAAGAGCTGCGACCGAGGATGTTCTGCTGTGTTCTCATGAATGTGTGTGTGTGCTGATTTCTATAGTCTTCAGTCCTCTTGGGACAGTGGAGTTGGCGAAGGGGGGGTTAAGGCAGTGTGCAAGCGGGCCGTCCCATGTAAGTGGCCACCCTGTGTGATGCCCTGTGGGATTAGCAGGTTGTTGTGGAGGTGCATTGGTCCATTTCTTTATTATTGACATTATTCTGTAATGACCGGAGCACAGGGATCTGGAGGGGCGGGGCTTCTCAACACCTCAGCATATCTAATTGGCTCTTCAGTTACAAGCCACGCCCCCAGAGGAGCTGAGACAGGGATTTCAGAGGAGACGGTATCTTATTTCTGTTATGAGGTTCTGGAGTAATGCACACATCCATGTTACAGAAATGAATGCATAACACACAATTATCAATATCCATGGTGCTGGTGAGTGGAAAACATATTTGTAAATGGACAGTTGGTGTCCTTGCAGTGTGTCTTGGCATTTGTGTGTGTTTTTTTTCTGTGATGTTTGACTCTTGTTCATCCTTGTGAACATTTTTACAGTATAAAATTTGGCATAACTGTAGTTTTATTGACATTTTAAATATTTATCCCTCATTTTCTTTTCATGCGTCTGTTTTTTTTATACTTGCTGAAAAAAATCCTTTCAGGACAAAAATGTCCCCACTTAAACCTTCCTCCAAGCGCCATTTAAGCAAAAAAATCATACGTTTGTTCACATGCTTCCATTTTGTTGGCAAAGCTTCAAACTTGTAATTACTTTTGATTGAATTTTGGTTGATATTAATATCAGATTTTTAGTATGCATAAACTGAGAAATTTGTATGTGTGTGAAAATGCAAAAAAATAATCTGATCATTGACTTAATGCAAGACTGTTAGAATTCAGAGTAAGTCTGCTTAGCCTTTAGTATATGATATTTAGATTTTTTTTTTTTAAATGCAGAAAGGGAAAAACAAACAGTAGTAGCGTTATGCTATAATTTTAATGGTTAAAAATGCATAAAATGATTGATTTCTTGTTAGTTGTCATCATGGCTGATGCTAGTAAAGCAATCTAAATCTTAGTGTAAATAAATATTAAATTATGATACTTGTTTGATGCAATTTTTACTCCGAATTTTTTGTCGTCTGTGAAATTTTATGTACTTTTTTTTATTTTATTTTTTTACTCACAAGGTTTAAGAAGCATTGCAGTTGTAGCAATGTCCTCAAACAATCAGTAAATCATTTCGACTCATCTTATAAACTTGTATAAAAAATCCATTCATTCAATTTTTATTCGTAATACTATGTGGTGCAAACACAGTTTTGTGGCTTCACCCTGTCATTTGTGGATCAAACTTTAATATGCATGAAAGTATGAATCCGGTTGTGGTTGTTGTTGCATGCAATCAGTGTCTGGTGATTTAAAATGAATTTCAAAGTGTTTTCTGCATTTTATCTGGGGCATCAGCAGACATATCTGACCTTCACTTGAATCCTTGTTGGCTTGCTGATACCCTAGTTTAGGGTTTGAGCATTAAGGAAGTTCTGACAAATCAAATATTGAAGCGTTAATGTTTAATGGTAAAGGTTTGAGGTAAGATCCCATTTTGAATTTGACGATAATGAAAAAGAGGATGTGAATGATCTGAAGATTTGCGCTTTTGTTGATTAATCATTGGCTGACAAAACAGCAGAAATTAAAACATATAATAGCTGACAAAAGAGCTCATGTTTTTTTGGCTTTATGATTATTAGATTTCATCTTAGACGACAAAATGAACTGGAATTGAGTTGAAATGTGTCAGCATGGATTATTTTTTCATTTTAAAGAAATTAATTTTGGTTAAAGTAGAATTTTTATCAGTCTTTATTCATCATTATAAATGATTAATTTTTTAATTTATTAATTAAAAAAATAAAAAAATAAAAATATATATGTATTTTATTCAGTATATTATCTGTATATTAATTTTATTATTATTAATTTTATTATTTAAAATAATATTTGAATTAAAATTTTTTTTGTTTTGTTTTGATTTTAATAAAATATAGATGTTTTCTTGGCAGGTATAGCTGAAATAAGATCCATATATTCATTCATTCATTTTCTTTTTGGCTTAGTCCCTTTATTAATCTGGGGTCGCCACAGTGGGATGAACCGCCAACTTATCCAGCATATGTTTTACGCAGCGGATGCCCTTCCAGCTGCAACCCAACACTGGGAATCCATATATTCAATTTTGTAATTTTTTAAAAAGTTTTATTTTAAGTAATTTTTTTTGTGTTAACTTACCATAATATCCCTAACTTGTATAAAAGAGAGGCTAATGATAAGTAAAAAAAATAAAATAAAATCAACAACTCTTGGTCGTATTTTCACAGCTTTTTGTAACGGCACTTACACATTCACACATGCAACAATCAAACAGCAACAGACTGACTTCCTTACAAACACCAGATCCTTTCAGAAAACCAAAAATCCCCAGCCTTTGAAACCCAAGCCTGTCTCTTTGCGCAAATCCGGTTATTGATCCTAAACTAGTCACACTTCCCCCCGACCTCATAATCCCTCTGACCTCTGACCTCCTGCAAGCAAACAGGGAGATTATTAATACGCAATCGTCGCCGGAACATGGATGTAATTAAGTGTGCTGCTGAATGTCTCATTAATGCAGGGAAGAGACTTCTGTGTGAATAGGGATCGTGGATGTAAAGAGAAAGACGTTCGTTATCTGTTTTCTTGGCAGGATGGAGAGCTGCTGGTGTCTGGCTCAGACCGATCTAATAGACCCAAAACTTAAAATAATGCCATTTACTACTCGCATGTGATTTGAATCTTAAATGGCTTTTTTTGTTATAAGGAACAGAAAAAAAGTTTTTGTTGCCAGATGTTTCAGTTTCATGTGGAAATATCAGACGGATCTAATAGAACCAAAAATAATGCCATTTACTAGCATGTTATTTGAAACATAAATGTTTTTTTGTTATTGTTTGGAACAGAGAAGGAAGATAAATTTTGTTGCCAGATGTTTCAATTTCATGTGGAAATATCAGATGGATTTTATAGTTTAACAAAAAAATTTAAATAATGATATTTACTTGCATGTGATTTAAAACCTAAATGTTTTTTTGTTGTTGTTTGGAACAAAGAAGGAAGAGAGATTATGTTGCCAGATGTTTCAATTTCATGTGGAAATATCAGATGGATCTAATAGAACCAAAAATTGAAATAGTGCCATTTTACTTGCATGTGATTTCAAATCCAAATGGCTTTATTCTTATGTGGAACAGAAAAAAGTGTTTGTTGCCAGATCTTTCAATTTCATGTGGAAATTTCAGATAGATTTGATAGTTTACCCTAAAATTTAAATAATGACATTTACTTGCATGTGATTTAAAACCTGAATATTTTTGTTGTTGTTTGGAACAGAGAAGGAAAAGAGATTTTGTTGCCAGATGTTTCAATTTCATGTGGAGCTAATAGAACCAAAAATGAAAATAGTGCCTTTTTACTTGCGTGTCATTTCAAACCTGAACTACTTTTTTTTTTTTTTTTATGGGGAACAAAAAAATGAATAAAGATGTTTTTTATTGCCATTTGGTTTATATAGAAATATAATTGGGATTAGGCTGTTAAGCTGCAAAATAATGATTAAAATGCTGTAGTATTAGTCACCCTCATGTTGTTCCAGATGTTAGACTTTGGTTAATCTTAAAACAATTGTTAAATGAAGCCCTAATTGAAGATTTGTAATTATGTTCAAACAAATCCATATAAGTCAAGAGGTTTATTTTCATACAAGAAAAGTCAATGAATGGATGAATCAATGAATTAACATGTGCAATTAAAAATAAAAGTTGGTATTTACTTAAAATCATAATATCTTTTTTTTTTCACTGACTCATATGATTTTTATTTAGCAATTTCTCTACACTGTAAACAATAATATTACAAAAAGACATCACAACAAAAGCTTTTATGATACTTTAACTTATTTTAATAAGCTCATTAGCTTTCAGCTATTTTTTTTTAGTTATACTAAGTTTAAGTTAACATTTTTAGTCAGTTTAACTGATGTAAGTTGAGATGACTAGAAAAGATCATTTGATTCAACTAAAAAATGAAGGAAGGAAAAAGGTATTTTGCAGTATATGTTATGATGTATCATTACATGCCTAATAAATAATAATACTGAACATTCATTCATTTTCCTTCAGCTTAGTCCCTTTATTAATCAGGAGGTCGCCACAGAGGAATGAACCGCCAACTTATCCAGCATATGTTTTACACAGCGGATGCCCTTCCAGCTGCAACCCAGTACTGGCAAACATCCATACACACTCATTCACACATGTACACTACGGCCAATTTTAGCTTATTCAATTCACCTATAGCGCATGTCTTTGGACTGTGGGGGAAACCAGAGCACCTGGAGGAAACCCATGCGAACACGGGGAGAACATGCAAACTCCACACAGAAAAGCTAATTGACCCAGCCGGGGCTCAAACCAATGACCTTCTTGCTGTGAGGCGACAGTGCTAACAACTGAGCCACCGTGTCACCCCTTAATACTGAACAAAAAACAATAAAAGCTGCTTTCGCTTTTTGAAACGCCATGACGGTCTTTAAATACTCTCAAATTTCAGTTATGATCATCCAACAGTTTGCAAGAATATCACCTTCATGACAAAAACACAACATGCACACATATAATTTGGACTACACCGAAATTGCAGCATAATAACACCCCAGCACCTCTGCAGGCCGTGTTTACAGCACACCGTCTCTCATAATAAGTTAAACGGCAGAGTCAGAGTGAGCCGAGATCACAAAACCATCTGAACGGAGGACGAGTAAACAGTAGGATACAGGAACCTCCAGGCGTCAGACACGAGGAAGGCGGATTAATGAGAAACAACTCGGCGGGTTGTGAAGAACACGGAAGAGCTGGCAAAAACTCCACAGCCCGCATCTAAACATATGTTTGGCTTGTTAGGATGCCGCCTCTGTGGGTTTAAAGGCAGCTCTGGCTTTACAGCTGGATTCATCATCTGTGCAGACAACAGAAGACTTATGCTACAGAGAGAAAACAGCTCAAAATGTTGTGCATGTACATATAACGTGAAGTACCTGTTTTTCCAAACAACAAACTGGGAATCAAAAGTGTAAGAGAGATACAGTGTTAGTGATTTTTGTAAATTACACTGTATTTAACTGTATTTTACTATAGGACAGTTATGCATGTTTTAAAGTTGAGCAATTCCAGCATTATAGATGTGACATTTGCAGTAAAATCTCAAAACATAAATTCACATAGAAAGTATATGTTAACATTATAATGAAACGTGTTTATATTTATGTAACATATGCTAATCTGTAAACATTTTTTATATTTTAAATGAGGAACATAAACATGCTTTGTGGATGTGACCAAAAAAGTCTGCGAGTTTGCAGTATATAACATACCTTGTAGAAATCCTGTGAATTAAACTGCACAACCCAAAAGAAACCATGCTAATCAAAAGGATAAGAGTTGGCTCACTATAGAACAAAAGTGATTGATTTAATTTTATTTTGCATGTCGAGATGTACATAATTTGTGTGTGTGCTGGCGCTCACTGGAGCACCGGAGCTGCCGCTCACGTGCACACGCGTCAAGCAACTGAAGCAGAGCTTGAAGGTAAACAGACAGCAGTTTATCATAAGCATTTTATCGATAATTTTTTACACAGTTGGCATTAAGAAGGAACATAGAAACATTATCTGACTAACATCTAGCAGCTAAATGTGTCTGGAAAAATATTCAAAGACTTTTATTTATATAAACAGCGGTGATGTGAATGCGTCTATAACATGGTTCACCTTTTGTGGCCTCGCAGTTTCGCTGATTTTTGTGCAATTTGCCATGCTTTTTTTTTTTTTTTTTTACAGCACATTGTGTTCTGCGTCCTGATTGGCTGTAGACTATTGTCAATCAATCTCCTCCGTGTCTCATGTACAGTACAGAATGCGTTCAGCTTGCCAAATTAACATAAATCTTCGATTGCTAGCAGTGTGAGTTTCAACAAGGATGCAAAAAGGGTTGTAACTGTTCGCAGCAAGACCATCGTAAAGGGGGTCGCACACCGGATGTGCCGTGCCACGACGCCCAACACAGCGCCATGCAAACATAGGTTTATATCAGGGTATGCACACCAGCGCCACAAGTCTGCGGCTGTCTGCGGTGCCCAGCTACGACTCAGGACACTGTTCATATTTCTGCCGCGCCACAGAGCGCCATCTGAATAATTTCATTTTAAATAACATGCGAATGTGTGCGTCCGGTGTGCGTTATATCCAACTGTCATGTGCGCTGCGCATCCGGTGTCCAGAGTCTGCTTTCGCTTTGTGGATCAGTGACTGCAGGAAAAAGAACATTATGCTGGATGCCAATATTATCCGCACAAAAGCTAAAAAGCTTTATGAACCTTTTGCTGACAGCGATGAATGTTTGTGCCTGACAACAGGTTATGATCTTTGGTTTCATTCTATAATACTGGACTTATTTTTCTACAAAAGTTTGAACTTTGAGAGTGTTTAAACAAGAGAGAAAAGTGTGCAAATGTTAATACCTGTCTGAGAAAAGTGTATAAAGTGTGCAGTGAGGGGTTTTACAGCCCTGAAAACATCTATAATAATTGTGAAAAATAAAGCTGACTACTTCGCGGATTTCGCCTATCGCGGGTTATTTTTAGAACATAACTCTCGCGATAAACGAGGGACCACTGTACAGCAAGATCAATGTTGTAAATACAGTATTTATTGCTGTAATTGATTTACAATATGTTTCTGGCAAGCTGCTGCTGGTAAGTTACCGTAGATTTTACAGGAAATTGTTAACCGTGTATATGCTTTTAATAAGTAAAAAATAACAAGAGTAAAATTTCACTGAACTATCAGTCTAATAGTCTTTCCTTCTAGTTTAGTTGGAACAGATTGGACAAGTTTTATATATATATATCTCTCTCTATCTCTCTCTCTCTCTCTCTCTCGTTCCAGACACTTGCACACATGTACATGTCTGGACAGATTTTCTCCGCTCTGTCCATGGGGAAAATGAACTGAAAGTGGACCTGAGAGGCCATTAGCTGTTATCTAAGCTGTCAGCGCTGCGATACTACACTCGTATCCTCGCCTGACTGCTGCTGTCAAGGCAACTGCACCAGATTCACTGCTTTTAAACACATTTCACCAAAGCATTTCACTTTCTCATGGACTTGATGAGGTGCTGTATATCTAGATCACATCTTTAACCCCTAGTAAGGGCAGGGAGACCCTCTCTGTGATTAACGCAAAAACCTTTTTTCACCTATGCTTAATGCACTCCTTACAAGTAGGCAGCAGGGCTAATTAACACCCCGCTGATTGTTAATACTTGTTTTCACTGTCTGAACCCACTTTGACCTCATTGATTTAAGACTTAATCACTGCAGTTGCGTTTGGTTTATGACTTTTTCTTCAGGATTAAATATGTTTCGTTTTTTAATGCTTTGGCTGTGTTTTTTATATCTTGAAATGTCTCGTCTTTAGGTGGTGTTGATTTCAAATTTTCATTGGATGAACCATATTTTCAGTGAAACTTAATTTGAAAAAAAAAAATCTATATTTGAAAGCACTCTACAAGCACTATATACTTATAGTTATACTTCTAGTAACTTATAGCACTATATATACTTATAGGGATAGTTCAGATACAGTAGTTTATATATAAATGACCATGAATTTTAATCCGAACAGTCAGTTAAACCAAAATACACAAATTGATTGTTTTATATTTTTTATTTATATTAATGGTTATTATGAAACAAGTGTTTATTTTAGTGATGATAATTACTTTATATAAACTGTATTAATACATTCCATTAATAACGTTACAATAAACTGTCACCATTTATTCCTCATATATAAAAAAGAAAAACAGGCAATGTGATAGTGATTTTTACTATGATTAATGTGTTCTTTTATAAGGTAAATTTGGGATATTTATGAGAAATTTGGCTTGGCGCTGTAAAATACAATGTCTTTCTGTTTGATTAATCAAGTATGCTCAATCACTGACAGCAAAGTGTGTCACTTTTCCTTATGGGGTTCATTACTTTCTAAATGATTTGCTCGGTTAAAGTTCTTTGCTCATATGCAAAGAGATTGTTGAATTTCAACTAATCCAATAAATCACTTTCATTCCCTTCTCATCATCTGAAGTAAGTTCGTCCGGTGAGGCGAGTTCTCCTTTCTCCTTCCTCCTCATTGACTGAATGAGGTCTGCTTAACATTCAGACTGCGGCATCCGACACAGTTTACAAGCATTCAGGGATTCCCTCCTCTCTCTCTCTTTTTTTTGTTTTTTTTTACATTTTCTTTTAGCCCCTTAAACATTTTAATTTAACAAACGAGTCTATTTTTTGGGTAAATACGAAGAGAAATTTTGTCTAAAAATACATGCATGACACAAATTTGTCATATAGGAATGTTAGATCAATGCAGTGCATAAGAATCTTTTTTTGGCTGGGGGCTATTACAAAAAGCAGCCTGGATCAGCAACCCAGATATTTTTGGGCAGCTCTCGCCCCCTGGTATTTCTCCACCTGGTGTTCTTATTTGACTTTCCTCAGTGTGCAAATTAAGTCTTAAATGAAGTGTCACTCAGCGACGGTGACTGTAATGCATCTCCTTTGTGTGGCCGAGTGGCTGAATTGAGCTGGGAGTCGAGCTGTACAGTGAGTAAATGATGATGGGAGCCTCTGGGATAATGGCGTATCTTCTGCTGTCTCATGCTTTTATGCTTTTAACTACAAAAAGAGATGAGAGTCAGAACTGATCACATTGAAAGTCAATAATGCAGATATGGCACTGTTTTTAGGGTAGAAGTGGATTCAAAGTTCTCATTGTGCTATTTTTAAGATTCCTAATTTTCATTCACCCAGAGTCAAAAAATCATATTTATTTGCGCATAAGATACATTGCAACTCTTCTTTACAATGTCTGAACTTCTTTGTTAGTCTATAGTTATTGATCAGATGGCATACTCTGCTCTGATTGGTCAGATGGCCATGCCCTGTTGTGATTAGTCAGATCACCTTATTCTTTTCTGATTGGTCAAATGGCCCAGTCAGTTGTAATTGCTGGGATGGGTCAACTCTGCTCTAATTGGTCAGATGGCTTAATTTGCTCTGATTGGTCACATGGGCTTCTCTGCACTAATTGGTCACATGGCCCAGTCTGTTGTAATTGGACAGATGAGCCTACTATGAACTGATTGGTCAGATGCCCCAGTCAGTTGTAATTGCAGAGATGGGTCAACTCTGCTCTAATTGGTCAGATGGCTCTACTTTGCTCTGATTGGTCACATGGGCTTCTCTGCTGTAATTGGTCAGATGGCCCAGTCTGTTGTAATTGGCCAGATGAGCCTACTCTGAACTGATTGGTCAGATGCCCCAGTCAGGTGTGATTGCCGATATGGGTCAACTCTGCTCTAATTGGTCAGATTGCCCTACTTTGCTCTGATTGGTCAGATTACCCAATCTGTTGTGATTGGTGGGATGAGTGTACTCTGCTATAGTTGGTCACTCAGTCTGTTGTGATTGGTCAGATTGGTCCACTCTGCTCTAATTGGTCAGATGGCCCTACTTTGCTCTGATTGGTCACATGGGCTTCTCAGCACTAATTGGTCAGATGGCCCAGTCTTTTGTAATTGGTCGGATGACCCTACTTTGCTCTGATTGGTCAGATGACCCAGTCAGTTGTGATTGTCGAGATGGGTCATCTCTGCTCTAATTAGTCAGATTGCCCTACTTTGCTCTGATTGGTCAGATTACCCAATCTGTTGTGATTGGTGAGATGGGTCTACTTTGCACTGATTGGTCACCTGACCCCATCTGTTCTGATTAGCCAGATGGCCAAGTCTGTGAATTTGTTAAAACATGGGTTTCTGCAGGAAGTAATACTGGAATTATTGACTGCTCCTTTCAGGCAGTTCAGAATTGGGTTGCTTTCTTATCATCAATAACTATATGTATGCATTTTGAACATTTGAAACTTTGCAGAGCTTAACAAACAACTGTGTTACATGCTATATGAAAGGTAATGTCAGAATAAAAAGCATAATAGCTGCAAACAAAATGTGTATGACAGGAAGAAGTATCTGATCAGGTGACACTTTGCACTTTAATCATGTTGAGCTGGTATGGGCAGCACAACGTGGGTAGAGTTTTGTGGTTAGTTGGTAGGTTAGCATAGTGAGCAGCAATGCCATAAATTCTTGCATTTAAATAGGACACTGCATTTCACATATGTTTGACTTGTTCAAATGACTCTCAACCACACTGCATTTCATTTTTTTTTTTTTGTCAAACAATTCTCAGCACTGTAAAGCTAGATCACCACAAGTGTAACTGACAGCAAAGCCTTATTCATTGTGCAGTCTTAGTCATTTTTTAAGCTATTAGAAATTTATTAGGTTTATTAGCAATTAAACTCAGATTAATGAATGTGTGGGAGGCCAATTTGTTTAGGGCTGTCAGTATAAAAAAAATTTAATCAAGTCAATTCAAGATTTAAGTTAACTAAATTCATTATTATTAACCAATAATATGAATAATAATCTAATAATAAAGCATAATGATGTCATGAACATTTCCCAACCTTTCTGCACAGGGATGCTTCAGACATTAGTGAGACATCAGTGATTTCTAATCATATTTGAAAAGAATCTTGAATTAAACACAAAGTTCATAATCATTTTTAAACTTTTCCCATTATATTTCATGTTCCCATAAAGGGAGAGCTGTGTTTTACCAGGCATTACCTGTGTCAAGTATTACAGAGCAAAAAATGAACGTAAATGTGAAAATGAACATCTGAACGTGAGCAAATGGCTTCAGCCTCACTCCTCGCTGAGCAGGAGGGTAATTTAGTATTTGAGTCTATCGCCGTAGAGGAATTCTGGGACGATTTACTCCAGTTGAGTTACAGAGCACCTCAACTTTTCATGGGGCAAATCCAACCCCAGCTGTTAGTTACGCAACGCTGTTTACTCCATTGTTTTGGGTGCACTGGCAGTACAGTAGCTCACTAAAGCTTTAATTCCCATAATGCATCAGGTCAGGCAAGGGCGAAATGCTTGCACAGATGAGGCTTTGCTGTTGTATTTGAGCTGGGAAGAAAAAAACAGCCCACACTTCCATGCTTTTCCCATGTTCTTCCCTTTTTCCCCTGTTTTTACATGCATCACACCTTTCCTGCGAAGCTTCACACAGTTTTCTATCAGCTTTATTTATATATAGATGTGTTTATAGGGTGTAAATGGCTGCCGTTGACCCATTTCAGCCCATAAACTGGGACACTTTTTTTTTAATGCTCCACTCGGTCAATTCAGTTCATACAGAGGCTAGGATAAATAAATTAGCCAAGCTTAGTTGCATTTGAAGCCCATATCAAAATTAGGCCTGTTTATTCTGCCAAAGTACCCTTTTACCATTTTAAAACATGCTGAATACATGCTAAAACATGTGAGTAAACCACAAATAATGCTTCATTTTTTTTATGTGAACATGAGGATCTGAATAAAGTGTGCACAATGCAGACTTTGTCATCTTAATAGTGTTCATGCATATAAAGTGTACATCCAACTGGCATAAACTGTTCGAGTTGTTTTTGTACCACAACACTGAACCGGACTGTTGTTTTACACTCAAAGACATGGAAGAGACGGCAGCAAACTGCTGCAGACATAAACAATAAATGCCTAGGTTAATAATGTTAGTTACATGCCTATGTTAGTAATTTTATTGAGGATTAAAGGAATAGTTCACCCAAAAATGAAAATCTGCCCTCATTTACTTCACCCTTGACTTAAAAGTCATTTTGAGTTCCAATCAAATCAGTTTCCAATCAGTTTGAGTTTGTTGATCACAAAAGATGATGTTTTGAAAAATGTTGGAAACCTGTAACCATTGACTTCCATAGTAGGAAAAACAATACTATGCAAGTCGATGGTTACAGGTTTCTAGCATTCTGCAAAATATCTTCAGAACCAAAAAAAACAAGTCAAAGGTGAATAAATGATGACAGAATTTTCTTTTTTGTGTGAGCTATATGGTATATATACCAAGAACTTTTGTTAAAGGAGTACAAATACAGTTTGGTTTGGTGATTTTTAATTTGGAATTAACTTTAAATTAAATTGTCCATTAAATCAGCTCTATTGACTTCAAATGTGCAGCTCATGGTCATAATAATTTCCATTTTGACTTATTTGAAGTGATTCTCCATTAGACATGGGACGATAACCGGTTTTAAGGCTTACCGCGGTTTTGAAAAGTCAAGGTTTTAAAACCGTTACAATTTTCTGTTATACCGTTCCTAAGGTATTTGTAAGTTTTGTTTTTATTACGTGTTTTTTGCGACTTTTTATTGAGTTTTTTTTTTATTTTTATTTATTTTTTTTTTAGGGCAACAGTATCTCCGGCAGAAAAGTACCCTCCACATCAAAAGCTACTGATCAGTCCATGATTCAGGAAACATCTGAAAAAAAAATCACTTGTATACCAACATCCAGCATGCTATAGACCTGAAAAGTGCAGTGACTTACTTTTATATCCACAAAAAAGAAAGATCTCCAAAGATGCCTTTTTAAGTTGTAAAGAAATCTGTGCTTTTGAAACTAATGAAGACAGCAGAAGTCAATGATTTATTTTAATTATTTAGCCTGACATTTAAATTGTTTTGGAACAGTAAACATGTTAAAATAAAATATGCCGTGTTCAATGGGGAAAAAAAGTTTTTTTTGTTTTTTTTTACCCAGACATTTAAAAAGAACATATTTTAGAGCAGTGATCACAATACCGTGAATCGTGATATTTTTATCCAAGGTTATCATACCGTCAGATTCTTATACCGGCCCATGCCTATTCTCCTTTGCGTGCAGTCTGCAGGGTCTGTAATGTGGAGCCAGGATTATAGTTAACCAGGTACAATTGTGGAGTCATTTCAATTTAACCATACATTTTTTTTTTTTTAAAGTTTGGGCACAAGGAATTATTGCATTTTGTAGCTTTAACGAAAACTAATTTAATTTAATTATGTATACAATGAAGACTATACAACTTTATTGTACATTTGATTATTTTATTTCTGAATATCTTTGCTCTGTTTTTATCTATGCTGGTAGTTAGTCTACTATATTTTCTGCAGATGCACACCTCTACAGAATCTTCCCATTCAATATAAATGTATTAATTATTTCAAAATAGAGCTATTCAAGTAATTTGCTGAAATATCACAATATAAATCTCAGAAGATAATAATATCGCAATGTAAGTTTTTCCAATATCGTGCAGCCCTAATTGTGTGTACACTGGAGAAAAACAAACTATATATATATATATATATATTTGCACTCAACGCACAAGCATGCACATGTATTTGGTGCAAAGTTATAAAAAGAGACCGTTTCCGATTGTCATTAACATGCGTTTTTATTGAGCCATTAACAAGTGGGCAACTGAGTCCCATTACTGTTTCCACCATAGCGTTAACTTTTATTCACCATCCTTGAGATCCTTCCCTCTTATTCCTTTAAGGCTCTACATCACATTTATATGAACACTCAGTTTGATGCACAAGTACTTTTGAATGATATAATCCACGTTACACTGATTACAAGGGTTTGGTGAAGCAAGTGAATAAAAAAAACAAGTAATCTGTGTGGTTGTATACAAAGCAGTGTTGTGTGAATACCCTGTTTTCACCACTTTTCATACTAATCACGTTGTTTGATCAGTATTTACACTACAATCGCAATCGACGCGTTTTTAAATGCCTCTGATTATGGTAAAAACTATATAAGCTCAAATGTTTTAGCCCCCATTTATACCTGTATTTATTGTTGTTTGCATTTGATTGTGTGACTATAAAATACATGAATGTAGATGTAAATGCGGTCTTATGGAATATTGTCTTCAGCAATGCAATTTTAATCAAGTGTGTCTTATATTCTGGAAAATATGAATCCGTAATTACACAATGTGACAAAGAGGCTAGATGTCTCACTTTCTACTATTCTGTTGTCTATTTGCAAATAGCAGGTAATATGGTTACTGCAAGGAAAAAAACATGTGTTATCTGTTTTTTTGCATGCTTATCCCGCACGTCGTTCTTCAACTTTGTGCAGTAATCTTACATGATCCGTAAACGGCACGCGGCGCCTGGCATAACAGCCAGGCATCTGAACTTCTCGGCTTGAGAGGAATTTGAAGCCACGTGCACCATCCAGAGGTCAACTGTAACATGGGTGGATTTCCGTAGCTTGTGTTTATCTGCTTGGAGCAGAGAGTCAGATTTCCTTTGCTTTGAAAACAGTCACTTTAGGTTTTGAGTATATGCATAATCCTGAATCAGGTTCATTCGTTTGGATTGACCATGGTTTTTGGGCACAGGGTATTAGAGGTATTAATACAAACCTCATTAAAAAAAAAAAAAAATAGTTGTGTAACTAATAAAATCTATAAAACTAAATTATTTTATTATTATATTATTTATTATTATGTAATTATTATTATTATTATTATTATATTTAATATATATTTTTATTCATTATTATTATTATTATTATTATTATTCCTTTTTATTGTTATTATTATTATCATTATTATTATTATTATATAATATTATTTATTATAGAATTATTATAAATTTTCATATATATATTTTTTATTTATTATTATTATTATTATTATTATTATTATTATAGTTATTTATTATTATTATTATTATTATTATTGTTTATTATTATTATTATTTATAAAAATTTTTTATATTTTATTATTATTATTATTATTATTAATTAACTTTCCACAACGGATGTTGTTTTAATAATTATTTATTATGTATTGTGCGATTTCGTTGTTGTATTAGTACTAAGATATCAATATTAATATGCAATATCCGCAGTACATGTTTTTTTAAGTTTACATAATATAATGATTATATTGTTTTTAGTGCTGTCAAACGATTAATCGCGATTAATCATTTCCAAACTAAAAGTTCCTATTTAGAAAATATATTTGTGCATACTGTGTATATTTTGTTTATAAATATATGCATGAGTATATTGTAGAAGAAAAATATATATAAATATAGTGTGCGTGCGTGTGTGTAAATAAATTTCTAAATATTTATATACAAAACAAATTATATATAAATATCTATAAACAAGTAAATATATTTATGTATTTTATGTACAATACGTGTGTGTATTTATACATATATACATAAATATGCACAGTACACATGTATATATTATGTAAATACCAACTTTATCTTGGATGCGAGTAATCGCAATTAATCATTTGACAGCACTAATTATTTTAACATGTTTGATATTTAATTTGAAAACAACCAGGCATCTGAACGTCTCGGCTTGAGAGGAAGTTGAAATCGCGTCCCATGCACCGCCCAGAGACTCGACTTTATCATGCTCAGATTTCTGCTTGCACCATAGACTCGTTTTCCCTGAAAACAGTCACTGTGGGTTACTTTCGAGTATGTATAATACTGACTGGTAGATTCGGTTTGGATTGACCCTCTGCATTGGTGTGTTATTCCTGCACCACAGGGAGCTCAATAATATATGGACGGATGGTGTCTGGAGGACCCGTTATGGATTCTCTTAAGCTAAAGCAGATGTTCTGGGCAACCAGTGGCTTAAGACTCGATGTGGGATAAAATGTTCTCCACAAAAGGGAAAAAATGAGCGAGAGGGAAGCCCATTAGCTGTGCTTTTTACACCACTGCTCTTTACAGCTCAACTTGGAGGAGAATGTAATGTTTTGGACGTAAATCGTCCTCTGAAAGCCATGCTGGATGACTGCGGTGTTCCTCTCGGAATTTGGAGGAGACTTGAAGCCAGTTACTGTATATATAAAAGAGAGATGCAGAACAAGTTAGTTTCCTGTCAAAGTAACTGATTGGTTTCACTAATAATAATAATAATAATAATAATAATAATAATAATAACAACAATACATAAATAAATAAATGCTTTTTTTGTTGAAAAAAATACTACTAAAATAATAATAGGCGAATGAATAAACAAACTAACTAAATAAATGAATAAAATGGTTTGTTGCATTAACTTTTGTTAAAATTATTGTTACCAACAACAACAATAGTAATAATTTTTATTATTATTATTATTATTATCATCATTATCATTCTTCATCATCATCATCATAGTTATTGTAGTACCAATAAAATACTATTTTAATATTTTTTTTAAACCAATAAATAAATTATTCTAACCCCTTAACTGAGTCATTTTGAGTTTTCAAAAGTAGTTTTATTGTGTTACTACTTTACTATACTATAAGTTCTCTTTTAAAAAGTACACATTTTGAGATATTATTATCATTATTATTTAGCCCATCATTTATCCCCTTGCATGTTCACCAATCAGTATTTTTGTGTCTTGTTGAATCAGATCTGTTCACTGTGATCAGAGTTGTTGATCCTCTGATCCGGCTGTTTCTCTGTACACTTGCTCTTCTTCTTCTTGTGGACAGGATGAGTGTAAAGCCAAAACAAACAGAGAGTGAGCAGCTGAAGCGTGACTTGATGTGCTTCATGTTTTCCTGCTCATGGATGTGTAAACAGCAGCACGTCTGACCGTCTGATCAACACTCTGGAAAGACCTGGAGTTACACAGATCACAAAACACTCGTCCTGCTTCCCTTCCTCCTCACTGGAGTTACTGTGCCACTGAACCAGAATAAAAACACAAGACCACATGCTTCTTCACTTTATTATTAGCGATTGCTTGAACTAATATGACTTTTGAATATTTCTCAATGTGCTTTAGTTGTTAGGAATTTAAATCTGTCCTGTGTCATTTTAGAGATGGATGATATTAATTAAAGGTGACCTATTATTTAAAAATCACTTTTATAAGTGGTTTAAGCACAGTTGTGTGGCAGCAGTCTGTGAATACAACCAGCTTGTAATGGTAAAAAATGTATTAATTGTATTTTTTATAATCACACTTCATTAAAACAGTCTGCAGAAACACTTTGATTAACATTCTCCCTTTGTACGTGTCATCAGAGGGGGAAAGCTCCGCCCATTAGTGATGATCTCTCCCTCATTAGCATAAACAGCCCTGAGAGTGAAGCATCCGTTTTGAATCTGCTGGCATTTGTAGCTCCGCCCTCATTTAAAAAGGGCACAATCTCATTTAAATTTAAAGCGACAGTCACCAAAATGGCACAATTAGGGTCAAAGCTTCAAAGGGGCAGTTTCAAAGAGTTATAAAACATTATCTGTGGGGCATTTTGAGCTGAAACTTCACATACACACACTAGGGACGTCAGAAACTTATTTTACATTTTGTAAAAAGGGGCATAATAGATCCCCTTTAAATGATTAATACAAACGTTTTTTCATAAATTACACTTTTAATCATTATTTCACGTGTAATAAAAACTAAAACCGTTCGTTTCGGTTTGCTGTATTATTTCATCTGGACACAGATAGATGGACAAACAGACACAAAGGCAGTGGTTTGTGTACTGTGCTGTTTATTTGCAAATCTTATTAGAAACGCTCTTCATTTAGTTCCTCGTTTTGTCCGCTTGTGACATCACTCTGTACTCTACAGTTGTTTGGGTTTATGTCAATTTGAGTTTGTGGCCTCTATGGTGTCTCGGCTTTATTGAAAGTGTGATTCTGAAACCCTGGAAATGATTTCAGTCGCTGTGCGTGACTTTGCACTTATCATTATGCCATCTCATATTTGATCAACTCATTGATGACAATTATAATGTCCTCATAAAATGGCCGTTTCATCTGTTTGCGGGTTGCTGATGTTTATAGTAATAGAAGTGAGCAGATGTGAGGACGATAAAGATGCTGATTATAATAACTGCATGAGATATGAATTTCCTCCTGTGGCTTTCTGTGTGTGCGTGTTTCTGTGTTTGTGCACGTTTCTCTGTGTGTGTGCGTGTTTCTCTGTGTGTATGTGCGTTTCACTGTGCACGTGTTTCTCTGTGTGCATGTGTGCATGTTTCTGTTTGTGTGTTTCTCTCTGTGTGTGTTTCTCTGTGTGTGTTTGTTGCTGTGTGTGCGACTTTGTGCGTATGTGTGTGTTTTTCTATGTTTCTGTCTCTGTGTGTGCGTGTTTGTGACTGTTTATGTGCATGTGTGTGTGTGTTTTTTCTGTGTTTCTGTCTCTGTGTGTTTCTCAGTGTGTGAGTGTGTGTTTCTGTGTGTGTGACTGTTTATGTGTGTGTGTGTGTGTGTGTGTGTGTGTGTGTGTGTGTGTTTCTGTGTGTGTGTGTGTGTGTGTTTGGGTGTGGTCATTGCTCTGTTTCACAGATGAATGTGTGTTAAACAAGGTGACCGCAGTGCTGGAAATGTTTGGTGAATGGTTTAGTGTGCCAGAAAGACTGGTTTGACCAATAGCGACTGCCACATGAAAGCTCAATACATAAAAGCAGTTGATGAGACGCAGCTCGATTGATGCAAAGCTTTACTTTCAGTCTTTTCTTAGTAAACAAACATCAGAAGCTGTTGTGTGGTGGAGGAGCAGTAAAAACTGGAGCCGTCCATCACTGTTAGTGCTCAAGCTATGAAAGGGAGTTTTGGCCTCTGAAGTTTTCAGGCTGCTTTTAATTATTATTATTTTTTAATAAATATTTGATTTTGTTGAATATTCTACTTTGAAATATGCTAAAAATAAGAACTGTTGTTGCTGTTAAATTTTTTATTTTCTATTTATATCTGTTTTAAAATTTTTTTATCGTGTATATATTATCAAATGTACAATTTCATTCATTCCTCCATTTTCTTTTCAGCTTAGTCCCTTTATTAATCTGGAGTCGCCACAGTGGAATGAACAGCCAACTTATCCAGCATATGTTTTACATATCGGATGCCCTTCCAGCTGCAACCCATCACTGGGAAACATCCATACACACTTATTCACACACATACACTCCAGACAACTTAGCTTACCCAGTTCACCTATAGCGCATGTCTTTAGACTTGTGGTGGAAACCGGAGCACCCGGAGGAAACCCACACCAACACGTGGAGAACATGCAAACTCCACACAGAAATGCCATCTGACCCAGCCGAGGCTCGAACCAGCGACCTTCTTGCTGTGAGGCGATCGTGCTGCCCACTGCGCCACTGTGACGCCCCAAATATACAATTTTTAATTTAGAATAATTTTGGTGTTTTCACCTTTAATTGATAGGACAGTAGAGAGTAGGCCTGTCACGATAAGGAATTTTTGTTGTGCGATGTATTGTCATAAAAATTTATGCGATAAGCGATATTATTGTAATTTTGAGATCATTTTATGCCACTAATTGTATAATGATTATATAACAGCATAATAATGCAAATAGCAATCATCACTTTATAATACTTATCATTCTTAAGGTTATTTAGATTCTATAATTTGATGTTAAAAAGGTAAATGTCCTATTATATATATATACACTATTAAATGTCCTATTAGGTAAATGTCCAATTATAAACGTTGACACCGGTGAGGTAGAACGTAAATGTCATTGTAAAATGGCTTTAACGTTATTTGTGAATTTGTAAATACATATTGCAATGGCAAAGTTATTGAGGTCGTCTCAAAGTATTGCACGATAAGTCGATTTTGATTATTGTGACAGGCCTAGTAGAGAGTATAGACAGGAAAGTGTGGGGAGCAGAGAGAGGGGAAGGATCGGCATAGGACCTCGAGGCAGGAATCGAACTTGGGTCACTGTGAACACCGGAGTGCCATGTGTCGACACACTAACCACTACACCACTGGTGCCAACAAATATACTCAAATTTTTTTTTTCATGTAGTAGTCATTTGATAATAACAACAACTTATTATTATTATTATTATTACCAATAATATTTTTATACTAATCTTTTCTTCAATAATAGGCTTTCTGAATATTGTTGTTATTATTTTTTTATTAATATTATTTTATTTATTGTTTTGCTATTGATAGCTCAGGAACTGTTGAGGAAGTAATTGAATAAAGAATTATCTGTTTGACCGTTTTAAATGTAGCAGCTCTTATAATCTATGAAGATGAAGAGATAGTTATACATAGAAAAAGGGTTGCTGTGTCTGGTCTTCGGTGTTTAATCTGCAGGACATCAGGCTTTCACAAGGCCGGATCTGCTTTATTAGAATTTTTTAAAAAAGTGTTGAGGATGTTGAGGGAACAGGGAAGCGAAACTCATCTCATGATGAAAACATATGAAGAAAATGAAATGGGCGGTTGATAATTTGAGCTCTCTGTCTGAAAACTGTGACTTAACATCACAAGAAAAACACACACAACAATGACTGAGGATTCGACATACAAAATATAGACAACAGTAAACAAAAACTACAGTATGAAATCAGGATGAATTACACAGCAGTGCTTTTGCAGCTCCTAAAATATTTAATCTCACAATACAGCAGCGGATGGCAATCTCTATACACACACACACACACACGCTCACACAGACTGAAGCAGATTATGTTACAGAATGAGGTGAAGTGGGCATCTGACCTATATTTCCATGTAATCATAGTCATGTATGATTTACTCTGGCCTACGGAGACACTGCACAGCGCTTTTACACTGGAAAACACACCTAGTGTCTGTCCATGTAATATGTACATATTAAGTAAATCCGTAAATCCAAATTGAATTAGAAATTATTTAATATGGGATATATATATATATATTGTGCTCAGCCTAAATGAGGAGACCCCTTTT
>CAIGQV010019029.1:13534492-13555504 GCA_903798115.1 Danio jaintianensis | reverse complement strand
TCCTTCCTTCCTTCCTTCCTTCCTTCCTTCCTTCCTTCCTTCCTTCCCTTAAGTTAGCTTTATAGTCTTATTTCCATTCCACTAAATAATCCTTGCTTTTATTTTGTATACAGTTCATGCGTGCGTTTAACATTATTTATTTAAACCTAACAAACATACACCTGAGTTTTTCTTCCCTTAAAATTCTCTCCTACTCTTATTTCCGCATATTCTTCTTCTATCTGCGTCTCAAATATCTACATTTCAATTTCCGCCTCTTGTAGTTTCCAATTAGCCTCGCTCTTCAGATCGGTAGCAGACCGAGAGGTTAAGTATGTTTGGATGTCGACATCCAGGCCGAGGAATGTCTAAACGAGCTCATTAATTAACAGACCTGCTCTCCGTCAGCCTATCAACACTTCCCTCGCATTCACATCAGCGTCCGCAGCATCTTCCCCTACAGCAGCTGCGCTAATGAATGATTTCCACAGTGGCCGATCTTTTGGCACGAGCGCAGCAGAGTCGTGCCAGAGAAGCGCCGGCTCCTGTTATGAGCACAGATGAATTGCCGGTCTGTCGAGAGATTCAGATTCTTACATCATAAAAACACGTGCGGTCCAGGCCTGCGCTCTTGAAATGGCTGTGGTGAGATTCTCCGCATTGCTAAGCAAGGGAAAAGGTTTTGTGGAAGAGCTAAGAGGTTCACTGCTGGATTGCGATCAACTTTCTGGATTGCGATTTTACATCTTTGCTCTCAAGTTTTGGAGTAGAGCTGGACAATATATCGTTTGAGAGTCGATATCGCAATGTATATATAGTCACATCACAGGATTAGATTAGATTTGTTTATTAAAGATTAAAAGATGAATATATTAATAAATATTATTGTATTTGATTACTACTAGACACCCCCCTCCCCCATCAGAAATCCATAAAGCACTGTTTATTTCACTTATTTTTGCTCTGTCGTATTTATATATGCTTGTAATTCATTACTTTTTATGTAGATTTATGCATAGAAAAACACTTGATCTCTCCAGTCAATCTAAATTCATAAAATCCTTCACAATAGAGCTATCTAGCAATATTATATTCATATCACTATATATATCTATCTATCTATCAATATTAAATTCATATCACTATATATACTACACAATATCGCAATGCCAGTTTTTTCCAAAATCGTGCAGCCCTATTTTGGAGTGTGTGTTGAGTTTAATGGCCTGCTGGTCTAAGGTTATGGGATATTTACATGATAACATTGTGTGAGCTCTAAAAATGACTTAATTGTTTTATGTTCAATCATCTTAATTTCCTAAAAATGATTACGTTAACTAAATTAATTTGTGTTGGGACAACATGAAGGAATTGTGCGGAACCCAGCATTTTACATGCAATACAATGTAAAGCAATATCTGTCAATTAACAGTTTCCGTATTTTGTGGTTCACATGGTGCTTTCTGTTTATCTACGGTTGTGAATTGCATTGTGGGAGTTTTATCTCTGCCCTATCAACTTGTGATGTTAAATTCAACACTGCAGATTAACAAAGTGACTTTCAATGGCATTTTAGTAGTTTGAGACAAGGTATTGTTCAAGAAATAAGTCTGTAAAATAGCAGAAAAAAGATACTGGCAGTTTATTACCAGGTTTTTGTACTGTAACACAGACTATATATCAATTACAACTATTACAAATGTCATCCAAAAGCTTTTAATGTTGAAAAGTGACTTTTGAGGAACAATCAAGATCCTTTAATGCAATTCAAAAGACATGATTCACAAAATACGGAAAACTGCTAGTTTACTGATTTGAATCTTACTGAAAGCTTACTGATTATTGTTAATAGTCCAATGATGCATATGGTCATGTAAACGCATTAAACTGTAAATCAGAGTAAGGTTATAAACCACTTAAGCATAAACTGATCATCACAGATTGATTTCTGTCCCTTTTGGCAATTTTACCCATGTAAGCGCAAATGCATTTACCTGCTTTCTTCCAGTTTATTGAAGCATGCATGTGTGATATAAGACAGAGATGCACCCTTAATGTAGATTTAACAGCGTCCAGATGGAGCAAATGTAGTGCAGAGAAGGTGAAAAGGATGAATTCTGTGATTTCTTGACCCAAACATCAAGGAAATGTGTTTTAATCTCATGCAGCTGAAGTAGCAGCTCATCTTGAGAGGATAATATAGACTGGAGGACAGATTATAACTTTTACTTTTACTATAAATGATGTTTTTCATTAAGGATGAAATCTTTGTTGTTCCAAATTTGTTCCAATATTGAAGGAATATTAGAATATTATAAAAAAATATATAATTATAAATTTAATTTTTAAGGGCGACACGGTGGCTCAGTGGTTAGCACGCCTCACAGCAAGAAGGTCACTGGTTCAAGCCCCGGCTGAGTCAGTTGGCATTTCTGTGTGGAGTTTGCATGTTCTTCCTGTGTTTGCGTGGGTTCCCCCCGGGTGCTCCAGTTTCCCCCACAGTCCAAAGACATGCGGTACAGGTGAATTAAATAAACTAAATTGGTCGTAGTGTATGTGTGTGAATGAGTGTGCATGGGTGTTTCCCAGTACTGGGTTGCGGCTGGGGGATCCGCTGTGTAAAACATATGCTGGATAAGGTGGCGGTTCATTCCGCTGTGGTGACTCCTAATGAATAAAGGGACTAAGTCGAAGGAAAATGGATGAATGAGTTTAGTTTTTAATAATAATAATAATAATAATATAATATAATATAATATTAGTATTATAATAATATATATAAATAAAATAATATTAGAAAATTAGTATTATTATGGAAGTTATTTATGTTTTTAGCAAAATAATGAATGTACTTCACCAAAAAAATCACTTATTTTGTGGAAAACTGTCATCAGAAATGGAGAACAACAATGATTGTAACACAAATAATTTTTTTGAAGGTTACAGCTAGTGGTTTACTAATATATCGGCCGATATTTTTAATTTTTTTTCCGTTTTTAAGACTTTATTTTGATGATGCTGAGAGAAACTAGTCTCTCTCTCTCTCTCTCTTCTCTGTTGTGATCTTCACTCTTTTTCAGTCTCTTCCACTGTTGTGGGTTTTTTAGCAGTTAATTTGTAGCCAACAGTTTTTATTGCATGCCCTAAATCCTGTTTTGTCCAAGAAAAAGGGTTTAGCTTGTACTAAATGCTTCGCCTAATTGTTTTGCAACTTGGTCGGCCCAACAAACGAATATTCCCAGATTCTGCATAATTTATTCTCTTTTCACTGCGGGACGCTCAGTCTGCAGACCTAAATACTGTGTTAATATTTCAGTCTCATTTTGGCAACACAGTCATGGACAACACAGAACTGTGCGTACATTTGCATATTAATGAGCTAATGCATAATGAATTAATGTAGTGGTTGATTAGCTGTCAGGTTCAAGGCCGGATCATTATGAGACAAGCTCCATTTAAGTGAGGTTAAAAGCACATTAGGGATTCTTTTGAACCACTTTTAAGTGAACTGCATGTTTTATTTAATTATTTCGGGTGTTGGATTTCTAGTGGGTCGTATCATGTCTGTTTGTTTGGTTTTTTTACTTATAGGAGGGACTAAATGTCATGGCTAATCTTTGTATTTTGCGCTTTGACACAGATAATTGTCTTTTCCTAACATTAGTTTTTTTTTTATTTGACACAAGACTTCCTAGCCATTTGAGTTTTTGCATATAAATTAAAGTTGTCTAACATTAGCCTGTCAAATGAGATGTAGAAACCACATGAACCCACATCACAAACTCCATATACTTTTTCAGTATTTCGTTTTTTTCTTCCATAGTCTGTTTAGATTTTCATTTAACAAAATAATATTGTGGGGTCCATGATATTTTAATAATTTAATATATGTTGTTGCTGGCTAGAAATAATTTATTTATAATCACAAATATATAAACACAAAGTATGTATCATGTTTATTATAAAATAAATGTTGTATGTGGAAAATTATATATCTTGATAGTGTTCTCATAATGTATCATATTCTACCCTTGCTTTTTATGGTTTTATGTTCAAACTTTATAATTTCTATAAAAATTAACTTGACTTTTCAAGTAATATTTTACTTTGTTCAGGCATACAAATAAAAAAGATTTTATATTTTACAATTAAATGTAGATTGTGTATCGCTAATAATAATAATAATAATAATAATAATAATGTATACATTTGTTATTATTATTATTATTATTATTATTATTATTATTATTATTATTACAAGTATAACAATAATAATAATAATAATAATAATAATAATAATAATAATATTAAGTATAATAATAAGTATTATAATAATAAGTATAAGTATAATAATAATAATAATATGTAATATGTATTATTGTTATTATTATACATATTATTATATTATTCTGATGGTAATAAATTCTATAATTACTAAATGTTTATTTTATTATTACTTTTTAACATAATCATAGCTATGTGTTGGCATTTTGAGACCATTATTTCACTTTCATTCAATAAATTACTTTTCATTCATGAAAATGAAGTGTTTAAAAATATATATTTTACTTGTGTGTTAATTATAATTTTATATAATAATGTATTTTTCCTTAACATGTTCAACAAGCTTTGTATGCTGCCACACTTAGAAAACCTCTGTAATACAGAAAACAAATAATAGATTCATGGCTAATGGGAATCGATATTGAATTAACCACTTTTAAAAAACGACATAAATGGACCCTTTTCATATTTCCGTGTTTCTCAGTAGCAGAAGTCGTCATACTTGGGTAAACTTAGAGCGCAGTGAATGGGAGAGTGCAACAAATAATTGTTTTACAATCTTATTCACTCAAATAATAAAGAAAAACTCGATGATAGTGTTATTAAGACTTTCAGAGTAAGGAAAAAATAGTGTGAGACTGTTAATGGCAGCCAGAAGAGAGAACAACGTCAAATTTACTGTCCTGCCCCATAGATGCTGCATTAGAAACACCCAAGCGGTAATTAGTTTTTTGTAATTAGACACAAAGATGATATAATACATACATAAATACATATAAATGTTCATTCGTTTAAAAAAAAAAAAAAATCAAAATATTAAAAACTTTCAAAGATTTCAGATGCTGATGACCGTTAAATGCATCATAACAGTCTTGTGAAAAGAGTCCATTAAAATCTAGATCTTTTTTTCTCCAGCTCTAGAGCAGAGTTTGTGTTTTCTGGATGGCACTGAGACACATGGCGGTGTGGAATGTAAAGCCATCATCTTGAGCTCGGTGTCGTTTGTAAGGAGCTTAAACTACCCAACTGTAACATCAGACCTCAAACCAGCTCTTAAACCTAAAGCAGATAATCCTGGTCTTGTGTCGAGTTCTCGGTTTCCATGTTTGTGTCATGGGTCTGTGTCAGCGCTGTGGGATTATGGGATATGAGAGTGTGTGGCACCCTGTGGAGGTTTGGACAGTGTGTTTGTTTCTTAAGGTACTTTATTACACACATGCCATTAGTTGATTTGATGCTGCTGCCTATTTATGCAATCCAAAAGTTGTCATTTTAGGACAATTGGCTTTTATAAAAAGTTTTCTGATGAGATGATGATCTTTTATTGGTTATAAAGAAGTATTTGCATGTCAGAATTATAATATAATTATAATTATAATTATTAATATAATAATGCTTATTTCATACTGTAAAATTATATATTAAAATTACATTTAAAGAAATGCTTTTATATTTAAAAACTGTAAATAGTGTATTTATTTAACTAGCTATAATCATGCTCTTTTATAGTATATCAGTAATATCAGTATAGTATATCAGTAATATCATTTTTATGAAGTTTCTGCTGACATTTCCTTTGACTCACTTAAATAAGACATTATAATTTAAATGCAAACAAATGTTTTATCCAAGTTAGCGAATTATTTGTGAAAGTAATTATTATAAATTGTTATATTTTTTAATAATATTTAACTTATAATATAATATTTTTATTTATTTTTAACATATTTTGGGTATTTAATAATTTATTGTTTTTATTATTTTATTATTCTTATTTTTAGCTAATATTTTTATTATATTTAATATATTTGCAAAAGAAATGTAAGTTGTAAATTGCAGTATTCATTCATTCATTCATTTTTCTTCGGCTTAGTCCCTTTATTCATCAGGGGTCGCCCCAGCGGAATGAACCGCCAACTTATCCAGCATATGTTTTACACAGCGGATGCCCTTCCAGCTGCAACCCAGTACTGGGAAACACTCATACACACTCATTCAGCGCTATAGAAATAAAGATGAATTAAATTGAATTGAAAATGTACTTCAAACTGAAATGGAATATTCAGTAGGGGGTGGGGCTTTCTTTTTGTATATCATTCCATCATGGAAAACTAACAGTAAGAGGAGCGTGGTTAAGAATATTGACGTCTGATGTCATCAGAGAAGGACCGTCAATCCAAACGCATAAGCAAATGGTCAGATTTTGATTAAATTAACATTGGATTAACTTGCACAGATGAATTGTTCACCTAAAGAAGAAGCAGCTGTGGTAAAGAAACATGAACGAACATCATGCATTAAAACCAAGTAAAGAGAGATGGATCCTTAGTATCGTTTTCATCTTTCCTGCGGTAAAACCACAGTCAACAACAGTTCCTCATGATTAGTAGAGTGCAAACATATTTGGAGATGATTCGTTCTGTTAGTTACAGATGATTTAGTGATGATTACAGATGATCCTCGAGCCCCTGTGGGCCAGTGTCCCAAATGCAGATTAAAGCTGGTGCTAAAAAGGATTTTCAGAGCCGAATTGTTGGAGAGATTGTAATTTAGTTCACATTCAGGGTTAATCTGTGTCTGGCGCTCTCATATAAATAAAGAATTTGTTATAAATATTGTGAAATGTTGCAGTAGTTTACACTATATGAAAGGTTAAATGGGTAGTTTAACCCACAATTAATAATTGCATTACCGTTCTAAACATTTTTGAGTTTCTTTCTTCTATTAAACACAACATAATATATTTTGAAGAATGTTGGAAACTGGTAGCCATTGACCTCCATAATGTTTATTTATTTATTTTTTTTATTTTTTTTCATACTATGCACATCAATGGCTGCCATTTTCTGACGTTCTTCCAAGTATCTTCTTAGTTTTCACCAGAAGAATTAAACTTAAACAGATTTGAAATCATTTAGGGTGAGTAAATGGGTAGTCATTTTTAGATGAACTGTTCCTTTAACCTGCACTATTTAACTAGAGGAGTTTATAAATATATATATATATTTTTTACCTTTTTAGGAAAGTCTCTGCCTCATTTCTGGCCCTCTCTCTCTTTCTCTTTGTCTTTCTTCAGGTAATTAAAAGCACAGAAAGTATTTTTCGGTCACTGCACGCGTTTGAGCCTCTCTGGCGAAGCTCCAGCTCAGTTAACAGCTGCCGTACGGTTACCGTAGAAGGATTTGAGCTCTGTCAAGGACTGCACATCCAAGCTGAATAATTTAAAGCGCTGCTGCCGAAAACCTGTATAATTAATTCATTGGACCTACTTTGTTATTTTGGCTTCCAAATTGTAAAGTCAAATCACACAGATAGGATGCAGCTGCCAATGAAACTCTGAACGTGTGATTGTGAGGCTTTTTTTGGTCTGCAGGAATGTTTTGGACCTTTGGATTGTGATCAGATGAGATGCGCTGAACTAAAGGAGTTTTTGTTTTTGCTAAATGTTTCAGTTCACCTATTTATCGCTGCATGCATGATACAAGAAAGGAATCAACAGATAGGACTCATTCGATTTGGAATCATTCACTAAACAGAACTGATTCATTGAAGTGGTTCTTTGGGGAACTGTTGAAATACACTGTAGGTTTTGATTCATTAAAGGGAATTGACTCATAGGACATTTGTTTGGCAATTGGCTGGATTGAATTTTGTTTTTGATTTCACCAAGAAGGATTTGACTAAAAAAAGATAGTTACATTGGGATACTCTTGTTGCGTTGTTAACTTTTTGATTCAAAAGAGTCATTTGTTTTGGAATCGCTTTGAATACACGTTCGGTTTTTGATCAGAATCAGTTGGACTGCTCTGGCTGCATATTATATATGTGATTTACTAAAGAATTGAATCTATTTGGAACTTTTAGAATTCATTGGTCCATTTGTAGGGTTTTGATTCAGCAAAAGGAATTGATTTATATGAGTCATTACTTTGGGAATTTGTTGAACAGCACTTTCATTTTGGATAGCATTAAAAAGAATCCACTCATAGTCATTTTTTTGTGAACTGATTGGATATTGTACTTTTTTATTTCCCCAAAACGTTATTACCAAAAAAGAATCAGTTTTGGCAATTATTGGAATACACTGGTTGCACAGATTGTTTATTATCAGATAGTGGAATCAGTCCTGTGGTGTTTGATTCTTCCAAAAGATCTCAAAGGAGTCCTTTGTTTGGCAATTTGTTGAACTATACTGATTGAACTGTGCTTCAGATATCAGAAAGAGAATCGACTCTTATGAAGTTATTCTTTTATGAAAAGCTTGGACTTCTCTGATTGCTCTGATTTTTTTCACTAAAACAATGACTTCAAACAATGATTTGTTTATGAATTCATGATCGATTCTGTGTGCTCTGGCCTCTATCATCTTTTAAAATTCTTATCACACACACAAAACATCTCAACTAGGTCAGAGTCTCTGTGTGAGTATTCCAGATTGGCCTGTGCCCCGTAAAATCCGTGAAATCCACTGCAGAAATCACCTCTGCTTTGTGATTTCAGCCAGGTGAGGTAACCTGCTTTAACACACCTATCCCATAATCCCCTCTAAATGGACTGGGCAATGATGACATCATTATAATAGATATGAGAGCTGGCATAGAGGCTGTTTGTGTGAGCCAATTACACAAGACGTGTCCTGTTTCTCTCTCTGCAATCTTTTTTTTTTCTACAGTTTTTTTGTCTTCATATTCTTCATTTCTTCTCCATTCCTTTCCTTTTCTCGGCTCAGGGAGCATTGACTTCAAAGGCTTTTAGTGTACATGTTCATCAAAGGCAGTCTCCTCAGGTGAAGCCTCTCTGTCGAGCGCTTAAAGAAGAGAGGCACGTCAGTTTTATTAAACCTTCCCACAGTGCTGAACTTCAGAGCCAATCTGGCAACCCTGTCCTTATGAGCTTAAACGGAGGTCACGCTAGGCTTTGAGCATATGAAATCACTTCAGACCCTGAAATCACTGCAAACCAGGCTTTTAGATTTGTGCGCACTTGGAATTCAACCTTTGCGTTGTGCCAGTTTGCTGCATGGCCATTGTAGAAATGTAAGTTTTTGCACATAGATGATCTAATGGGTCTGAGTAAAAGTGCTTCTTCTGTGTTTGCTTGAATAAATCCATTGTTTTTATTCATATTTAGAATAGTTTTTATGTTTATTCTGAAGACAGATTAAATTTAAATTCGTCAATCACTTTGTAAAGCAATTTAGAAATTTTGGTCGATACTGATAATCAGGGACTTTTGTTTTGCTATTTCTATTTTACAAAAAACAATTGCGGATTTCTGCAGAATGATTTTGAGAGTATGAGCTGAAAACGTAACAAATGAAATTATTTAAAAATAAACTATTAAACGTTTATTTAAGGTTTAAAAAGCAAATTCAATTAATTAAAACCACTTGTTTTGTTACAAAGCTACAGCACTTCTCTCATATGATGTGTAAAAAACCCTGAAACTATTACTTTCAAAGTGGAAAGTACACAAATAATCGAAACATTTGAATCTTCAATGATATTGAATGATAATTATAATGTAATTATGGGTGGCACGGTGGCTCAGTGGGTAGCACTGTTGCCTCATTGGAAGAAGGTCGCTGGTTCGAGTCCCAGCTGGGCCACTTTGCATTTCTGTGTGGAGTTTGCATGTTCTCCCCGTGTTGGCGTGGGTTTCCTCGGGGTGCTCCGGTTTCCCCCACAGTCCAAAGACATGGGCTATAGGTGAATTGAATGAATTCAATTGGCCATAGTGTATGAGTGTGTGTGAATGTGAGTGTGTATGGATGTTTCCCAGTACTGGGTTGCAGCTGGAAGGGCATTCGCTGCGTAAAACATACAGTATGCTGGAATAGTTGGCGGTTCATTCTGCTGTGGCGGCCCCTGATAAATAAGAGACTAAACCGAAGGAAAATGTATGAATGAATAGTGTAATTATAATATAACTGAAATAAATACAAAAATATTTACACATTTGCGTATTGCTTAAGTAAATAGATTAAATGACATTCTTAACAATCTGCAGGTTTCTGTGGGCGCAGATTCCATATATATTTTTAGCTGTTAACCGATATAAAGATCATATAATACAAATCTTAACAAATTTTTCTGAGCCTTATTGTAAAAATAAAACAAACAAATCTATAGGCAGACAACTCATTTTATTATTATGCTGATAATGATAGCACAAATTATCATTTAGCAACCGATACCGATATGGTGGCCAATATATTGGGGAACACATCAAGTTAAACTTAAAGTTTTAGTATTTTCGATTCAATAAACCCTGAGCTATCACTAATCGATTGCTGTTTTTTGTGTGTTTCAGTGCTGGCCAGTTTCCGAGGAACGGTTCAGCATGGCTTGCCTCTGGAGATTGGTGACACGGTGCAGATCCTGGAGAAATGTGAAGGTACATGAGCACTGATGCCTGATTCAATCTCATAAACCTCATATTTGTGTTTACACCAGTTTCAACCAGCTTGCATTGGATTAAATGGACAATGCTGGTCTGATAAGACCCAAAATGCCTAAAAAAATGCTTGTATTAACTGGTAGTTTTGACAGGGCGTTTAAGCTGATTATCTGACTAATCTTAGGTGGTGTATATAGGAAGTTTATTACATTTTATTGAAATTTCAGCAGAGTTATTTGACTTTAAAGTTGTCATCCCTAAAAAGGGACTAAAAAGACAACAGTTGGCCACCGGCATATGTTGTTTTGGATTATGATGTGTTTTTTGTTCCTACCAGCCTTCTTAACTAGCTTACCCAGCAGCACTTCCTTTTTAAAACCAGCTTTATTATGAAGTGCATGCAGGTTGAACATTTAACAATTAATTTGACATTTGACTAATTAAATAATTAATATTTGAATCATTTCTACGGGTAACAATTAGTGAACAACTATTGGCCAACCACTTTTGACTTAATGCAGTACAATTTTAAAAAGTATTACATAATTAAAAGAGTGTTTAAGTTTGCCTGCAAAGTTGAATTCAGCTATGTCCTAAAGTCTACATAAGCTAGTGTGGAAAGTCATTCTGATCTGCGATGGCCTGTATTTTTGGTATGATAAACTGCTGACACAGACACCTGTACCACCTCACTCGTTCGTCAAGCGGGAGGATTTGAAACCAGTCTTTTTTTATGACCCGCACTCGACTCCTTCGTTTCCTGTTTCCACCCTTTGAAGACGCACTTCTTTTGTGCTCGGCTTGCACGCTCTTCCTGTTTTTCTTGAGTGAAAAAAAGCCTATATTGGAGAACACCTAGAAACGGCATGAAGGAGAGCAGTAATATTTAGCAGTAAATGTGAAACTTGATAATCATGGCTTCCTGGAGGTGCTGTTTATGAAGTGAAGGGTCATGTTTCTATATTCGACTGCTGTTATTACTCTGTTTACTGTAATGCTGGGTTGACGCTGCCCATGTTTTTCACACGTTCAAACTGTGATTCTCGGCTGTTTGCCAGAAAGCACAGTTTGAGGGTTGGTTTGCTGTGGGCTGAAGGTTCATCAGTGCTGGAGATATTCAGAAATGCAGTGGTTGCTTAGAGTGGTATCTTAAACGGCCTCTATTATACATGTTTTTGGAAATTAACCTCTATGTAGTGTGTATTAGCTCTGTTTTGTGAATGTGGCTTGTTAGTTACATGTATTGTCTACTACGGGTGCAATAATACAGACTTCTCATGGTTTTGTTTTAGGTCACGGTTTCGGTACAGTTCATTATATATGTTCAGTAAAAAAGCACTGTCAAAGAAAAGAAAAGAAAAAATAAACTCTAAGCAAGATAGAATACAAAATTAATACAATATGGCAAAGCTAATTCTAAAATAAACAATGCTTTTCAGGTTTTTCATGTACCTAGCAGTGGTTTTCTGTTACATAAACTGAAAAAATGATCAAATAACACTGCATACTGTATATAATCTTCACTGTATAAATTAAATGAAGGTTAACCATTACTGTGCTAGCTATTCAGTCAAGAGCAGAGTTTGATTAATATTAAAAATGCAGACAGCAGGAATAAGATGTTTTTACTTTAAGAATCAGCACAGATGCAGCACAATGAGAAAGTTACAGACAGCACAATTTCCTGAATATTTACATTCCAAGGCATAACCGATTGAATGAATCAAGTCAGATGGGTGGACATAATTATTGGTCATAATTATTGAGTGTAACTGTTGAGAAGCAAGACTTAATTTGCATATCGGAACTTCCAATCAGCTTTTCAGAGGAGCAATTCTCAGTCCCATGTGTGTCTCATGCTTTGACATGCAACTCACACCACTTTCATTTTCACGTGAAAGTGTCCATAACTTTAGTGCTCACTGATGGGACATTTACTTGCAGGGAGCCGTGTTTCAGCGCATGGAGATGCATTCTAAAGCCTGATTAATACTTTCTCCTGGCGCCGCATCGCGCACCTCCGCTGACTGCGTTTGCACCTCACGAAACGGACGAGGCTTTTATACTTGACATGTTCGCCGTTGTGATATTCTTTAAAAAGACAGGGCGCGGTCAAAAGAAACCCACCGTAAAATCAGATGGATAACCGTAGAAGTAAGAAGTTTCCGAAACTACATCATATCATTAATATCGTTCAAGATTTTTAAACTAATTATTTTTATTATTTTTATAAATTGTTTTAATGATTATAAAGATTTTCTTAAAATCAAACTTTGATGCATCACTTGCTTTTTTTCATATCTCGGACAGTTCTACCTATTAAAGTTCATTAAAATATTAATGACAACAGAACATGGGTTGCTCTACAAATATATATTTTTATTATAGAAAGAATAAACCATTATCACCAATAAAGTCCAACAACACAGGGCATCAGTATATTGTAAACCGATAGGTTCAAATATTCTTTTTCAGTTATCAAATAAATAATTTGTTCCTTAATTATAGTTTTGTAACTATTAAATCATTTTAAATTCAAAATGAATGGTGAAAAAACATATTTCCATAATTAAATAATCTGTTTTGGCTTTAACAAACTTTTCCCTCAGGTTTTTCCAAACTTTTCCAAAAACTTTCTTCCTTTCCCACTGCTGTTGCAATTTCTAGCCAAGAATTATTGTCCATCTGGTTATCCCTATGATCACACATGGACAGATCATAAAGATGTCTGTATAGTCATACCTGTTTCAGACAAAATCTCTTCAAAAAGATTCATTATTCAACTCAAATAAAATGCGGCACCGCATGAGCTGTTCGCTCGAGTCTCAAAAAATTTTGTGCACTCCGCCAGCTGAAATCATGTCGCGCACACCCAAAGCGAACCTCCGCAAACACCGCGATGACGTCACATTCGCCGCGCACACTCAAGCGAACTAGCAGACGCGTCAAGTATAAACCAGGCTTAACATGCAGAGCCAGTTTAGAGAGAAATTAAAGGAATGGAGGAAATGCAAAATACACTTTTTTTATTTTAATGCGAAACCAAAAAAAAAAACGTTATACAGAGGTCATACCGAACGGTTCAATATTATACCAAGTATTGCAGCATCCCTATTGTCTTCCAAAATAACCAATTCCAAATACCAAACTGCTTGAAATGAGTCAACATTGATTCCAGTCTTCCTGCACAAACTTGCATAAGTTTGTGACAAATTAGCATGACAGTTCTTCATTGGCTACATGCAAAATATTGAATTAAAAAAAAAAAAAACACCTTTGCAGTCTCAAATACTCTAGTTTTAGCACTAATGCCTGAAAGAGTTTGTTTGGTCATGTTGACATGCTGAAAATATGTTGTTTTCGTGAATCCGCCTTTAAGTAAATCCATACACCTTGCACATCAATTTGTCCTTTTTGTTCCCATTTTAGGAGCATTTCCAACATTACTGAGATTGCGTCTTATGAAAAGGGCTTTTATAAAAATGGCTTAGTGGGGAAACCTTTAAAGATGAAAGTCACAGAAATGTTTTGTGTTTCAGGTTGGTACAGAGGATTCGTCCTCAAGAACCCGAATGCCAAGGTAAGTAAGCATCTCTCTGTCTTTTATCATTTCTGTCTGTGCCGTATACTATTTTCAGTTACTGAAATATCACAGCAACAGCAGTCAGATGAAATACACGGATAAAAGCCAATTTATGTTTGTTTATTTGTTTATTTTATTTCCACGTTCTTGATTAACAGTAGAATTATTCACTTCTTTCATTTATCTATTTATCTATATTTAATTTCTGTCTTTGTAGGGCATTTTTCCATGCAGCTATATTCACCTGAAGAATGCTCATATCAAGAATAAAGGGTGAGTTGAAGGAAATAATGCAATTCAGTGTGTTTTTTTTGTATTTAATATTAAATCGACCTTTATGGAGTTAAACTGGAGTTTCACAGTTATATAGTAACTACCGTATCTGTATAAAGAGCAAACATGCACATTTTACACATCTGTTTGCTATTGCTCCTACAATACATCCACTTTAAAGAGATATTTCATCCCAAAAATAACAATTTGGCATTTAAAAATCTCACCTTCAGATATGGGAGATTTTTTTAAGTAGTGCATTTAAGATTTTTAAGTGAAATTGTGGTCATTTGTGATAACACTGTAAAAAATGCTTGGTTCCACACAATTTCTTCATGTTGTCCCAATGCAAACCGATTAAGTTAACTTAATAGTTTTTACAAATTTAAGTGAATTGAACATTAAACAATTAAGTTGTCCCAAAACACCTTAAGAATTGTGTTGTTTTAACTCATTTTAAATAAGCAGTTTGAACAAACAGCAAAAGTCTCTTTTTTTTGTGTACAAGTCAACAGCTACAACAGTGCTTTGAGAGTAAAAAATATGTATACAGACAAAAGAATTACCTTTTGAGGTTTTCTGAAGGCTAAATAATCAGCTTGTGTAAGAAACTGAACATTACTTTCATTGTTATTAACTATAATCCCAGCCGATTCGAACATTATCACTCGATTGAATGCGTTATCAGTGGTTATCAGCTGATAGATATGGGCCTACTAGTAGGCTCAGAAGGCTGTAATCATCTCTCCACAGCTATAGATCACATGCGGGTGCGGCCGGAAGTTAACGAGAATTATTTATATTATTTATTAAATTTCCCATTTATTGTATTTTATAAACGTCTACCCCTACCCTAAACCCAACCATCACAGTAATGTAAAAACAGATCTGGATCTGGAGTCTTCTCTATTAGTATAGCTGATTAACAATGTGGATGGATGATAACAGCCTTCTGAGCCTACTAGTAGAAGGCCCCTACTGGCCCATATCTATCAGCTGATATCCACTGATAACGCTTATTCAATCGAATGATAACATTCGAATCGGGTGATAATCCACAGGCTCTACTGTTAATGCCGTAAATAATGTCCAGTTTTGTGCACAAGCCAATCTTTTAATAAGATCGTCAGGAGCCACAGGGACTAATTTCGCTATGCCCGTGTATGTATTTATTTATTTAAAACTCTCAAAGCATCTGTATGTATTGACTTGCATTTAACGAAGCACCAAAACCCACAATTTAATGTTCCACTGAAGGAATAAATACACCTACGCATTGAACACCTACATCATTTTCAAATATGGATTTTTTTTTTTATGTGTTTCCTATTCCATTCTCCATCATTATGGAGATGATATGATGTTTTGTTGGCCCACTGACTCAACTTTAACGATGGGCAAACAGAAGGAAGCCACATCTGCTTTTTTCCTTTGATTAGCAAACAGTACAGCAAGTGCAGAACCAGACGAGGTGTATCTCAAATCTTTTTTACACTGTGTGTCGCCCACATTCGACTCGCAGGCAGTTCGAGACGGTGGTGCCGAGCGAAGACTCTGTCATTACGGAGATGACGTCCACCTTGAGGGACTGGGGCGCCATGTGGAAGCAGCTCTTTGTGGTAAATACTGTTTGGGCAAACACGGTAAAAATCCTCCCACAGCCACACGCTGGTTTCGTGAACCATGGATGCACAGACGCTGCTGGGCGGAATATATTATTTGTACTTGGGCTGTTGTTACTTGCACGGGGAAACTATTATTGCATTATTTTTATACCTGGTGATTATATTTCAGTGGTAGAGCAATGCATTTCGTTTTGAAAGCTATAGCTACTTTAGTAATGCCTTGCAGTAATACTAACACAAACAAATAGAATACATTTAGATGTTTAACAGAGCAAGGAATTTTTTTCAATATTTCCTATAATAAAATTTTTCTGGTGGAGAAATAAAATAGAATAAAAGCAGTTTAAATTTAAAAAAACAAACATTTTAAGGTCAATATTATTAGCCCCCTTAAGCAATATTGTTTTTCGATTGTCTACAGAACAAACCATTATTATACAATGACTTGCCTAATTACCCTAACTTGCCTAATTAACCTAGTTAAGCCTTTAAATGTCACTTTAAGCTGAATTCTAGTACCTTAAAATAATCTAGTAAAATATTATGTGCTGTCATCATGGCAAAGATAAAATAAATCAGTCATTAGAAATTAGTTATTAAAACTATTACGTTTAGAAATGTGTTGAAAAAAATCTTCTCTCAGTTAAACAGAAATTATACAGAGGGGCTAATAATTCAGGAGGGCTAATAATTCTGACTTCAACTGTATTACAGTATTTGGTAATCTTAATTTTCATTATCTAATGTTAATAAAGTATTTGTGTTGGTAAAGTATTTGGTAATCTTAGTTCATGTCAACACATAAAACAGCTTGAAAATATGCCCAAGCTTAATTTTGGTTAGGTGATATATCATTAAAATGTGGATATGAATTAAAATGGATAAAATATGCCACGTGTATCTATTTGTGACATCTCTTTCAAGAGTTTTTGTCCCTTCCAACTAGAATAAGCAAAGATATACTTATAAAATCTATAAAAACTTAAGTAACACTTTACAATGGTACTTATACAAACAATAGAAAATACATTTATTCCAGTATATTAGATAACATTAGATAATGAAAATGAAGTTGTTTGTCAACTCAGTGGTTTAAATAATGTTAACAAGCACTTTAGATTTGAATAATGCATTAACGTTTAATAATGCATTAATGCAATAGTTAATGCTGAACTGTGATTAATAGATGCTGTATAAATATTGTTGATTATTAGTTCATATCTGTAAATACATTAACTAACATTAATTAATGGAAACTTATTGTAAAGTGTGACCAAAACATCTGCTTTTAAAGTTTATTTTTTGCTTCACTGTTGTTTGCTTCTGTAGAAGAACGAAGGGGATTTGTTTCATAGACTGTGGCATGTGATGAATGAGATTTTGGACCTCAGACGGCAGGTTCTGGTGGGACACTTGACTCATGACCGAATGCGGGACGTCAAACAGCACATCACGGCCCGTCTGGACTGGGGTAACGAGTGAGTATTGATAGGCTGAGTCTCAATATGTGATATTAACATGTTTTAATCATATTTTGATACTTGGTCAAATGAAAGTTTGATTTTAAAAACATTCTGTTATAAAATGTGTCCTTGTGACAGTCAAGCCTAAATTCCCCTAAAATTGGCATCACATTTAAGAATAATTTCACTTGTATAAAATTTATAATCCTAATAAAATTATACATTTTTGATGTCAGTGTAATTAAAAAAAGGAAGGAAAGAAAGGACAGAAGTACAGAAAGAAGGAAAAAAACAAAGAAGGAAGGAAAGAAAGAGAAGGAAAGAAAGATGGAAGGAAAAAGAAAGAAGGAAGAAAGGGAGGAAGGATAGAAGGAATGAATGAAATAAAAAGCAAGAAGGAAGGAAGGGAGGAAGGAAAGCAAGAAAGAAAGAATGAAAGAAAAGTAAAAGATCCTGACAATCAGGTCATATTTTGTGAATATTCATGATTTTTTAATTATTATTAAACAGTAATGTCTTGATTGTTAAACATATTTTATTATAATGTCTGTTCTTTTATGACAATTGTTAACATTTAACTTTTATAACGTTGTTTCTATTCAGAAAAAAGCATATTATATAAAAACAAAAATCAAAATCATGCAGGCACATTACATATTTAATGCATACAGAGTAAATATAAAATTGTTACTTTTTGTATGATATGTAGATATACATTTCAAATCTGTAAGTTTTTCAAGAAATAAAAAATATTGTAAGCAGTGTTTATACTGTTAATTTCGGCATTAATGTAGCCATTGATGCCTATAAGGTGTTAAATAATAAATAAATGAAACCGCTTGACATATAGGTCTAAGCGTAGTTTAAACAGCTTGACTTGTAGGCCTAAGCTTAATTTTCCTTATGTAATATATAATTTCTTAATCAGTTAATTCTATTAGGATAAAATGTGCCCGAGGTGTCTATTTGTGACCTTAATATCTTTCATGAGTTTTTAATCCCTTCCAGCAAGAATAAGCTAAAATATACTTTGTCTTTGCTTGTTTTATAATTCTGCGATGTTGTGTCCTGAAGCCCCATCTACAGCTTAATCTCAAAATCCACTTCACACCAACAGTTACTAGACATTTCTTTTTTATTTCTACAATTATTTGCTTTGTTAGTAAATCAAACTTTCTTCTGTTTCTCAGGCAGCTGGGTTTGGATCTGGTACCCAGAAGAGAGTTCAGCATGGTGGATCCCGACGAAATCAGCGTCACCGAACTCTACCGTCTGGTATGTTTGTGTCTGTTTTTTTTGCTGAAACATTTCTCCCTCGGTTTATCTTTTCCATTAAGCGCAAGAGGCCCACGATAAAAGCTTCCCGTCAGCTCCAGTAACAGGCCCCATGGGGAAAATGACAGTAATTCTCAACCTCACTGACAAGATACGCCGCCGAAAATTACAGTGGTCATGGATGTTGAAGTTTGCTTGCTGGCCGAAGGGTTTGTTGACAGCGGGGAGTCTCTCTGCTGTGGTATAATTGAGTTATACGGAGCTGAACGTGACCTGAAGTGTCCCGTAGAGTGTAATGTAATGTAATGTAATGTAATAACCCTCTCTCTGTTGCTGGAGCCTGTCTGGGGTTTATATTGCGAATACACTAATGCTTTTGCCATCATTTCAATGCAATTCAATTCACGTTTATTTGTATGATGCATATCATTTCAAAGAGCTTTACGGAAAGAAAGCATGTTTTTGTTGCACTTTTCGTGATGCATATCGTTTCAAAGGAGCTTTACAGAAACAAAGCATGTTTTTGTTTTATAATTGAGAGTTATGCAGGGTTTCCATGGGGGTCATGGAATTTCTGGAATATCATGGAATTTTAGAATGTCTATTCCAGACGGGAAATTTAGTTTTTATTTTTCCAAGTCATGGAATATCAGACGTTTCTTTGTCTCTTAGTGTTTTAATTTCTATTTATCACAATGTAGTTTTTGTGTACTATATCATGTACATTTTTTTTTAAATATGTTGGATGATATATATGTATATGTGTGTGTATGTATGTGTATATATATATATATACACACACACACATTTATTTTTATGTATGTATATGTTTTTATATATAATGAATATATCCAAGCTTTGGAGTGAAGTGTAAAAATGCTCCGCTGTATTTGTTGGTTTTTGCTGTCCTCTATATTACTAGGCCTGAGTTTTGCAACCTTAAAAAATGCGATGGATTATAGTTCGATAACAGACTAGTTAAGTACAAGGGAGCTAAACCAAGTTATGTAGGCAAGTTGCATTTTTTTTTTATCATCAAGTTGGAATTTAACCCTGTATTGGGTGAAGAACCGTATATGGTAACTTGACTGACTGTTTACAAATATTTATTTATCTGTAATACAAGTCGTAAATTAGTCATAAATGCAAATATAAGTCTTAAAAGTTGTCTTGTAATAAACCCTAGTAACACAACAGGTTTATTTTTCAATGAGTGCCCTATAAAGGTTTAATAGGTAGCCAGTGTAGAGAAGATAAGAAAGTTGAAGCTGGGAAAGGAGGTTTTGGGCGACTGTTATTGATCTATTTGGGTTGTTTTGTGCTAGTTTGGCTGTGATTGAGTTGCAGTGTTTGGTGTGTGTTTATGGAGCTCATTACCTGTGACACATTCGCTGTGATGAATCGTGTGGAAGTGAATCAGGTCACAGTCTCATCACACACACGCACACACCTTAATTAGTGCTGAGGAATTGCTCGTCACCATAGATATGTGTGTGTGTTCATGTGAAAGAAACTGGGAGATCAGTTTGAAAACAGTCCAGAATTACAGTAGGAAGGCATGATATATTGGGCTATCCACACTGGTAACTGACAATATTCTGCTTTTGTTGGACTTGATATTATGGGTAGCGTTTATCAGGATTATATACGTTTTGTCCATTTAAAACTCTATACTCTTGCAACTTTTTGGATTATACCTTAACACGTTTTGGTGGCCATTTTTACATGTATTGAGTTTTTGAAAGTAAAGATTTTACTTTTCGTATTTCAAATTGTTTTAATTTTTGAATGTAAAACAAAATAAAAATAAATGTTTCATTTTATTACGCTTGTAATTTTGTAAATATTGTATTTGTGTAATTTTTGTATTTCTATACTGTATTATTGTTGTTGGTGGTGTTGTTATTGGATAATTTATCATTATAACAGTTTGAAAAAGATGAAAAAATATACATTTACATGGTCAAAGCAGAACTTATAAAGTGGAATAAATACCTTTTTGATTTTATTTTCATTAAAAAATCAAGGTACATGTAGAAGGTAAATGCATTTTATTAATTTATCTATTTAAACATTATTTCTTAACACACACACACACACACACACACACACACACACACACACACACACA
>CAIGQV010019029.1:13524084-13534482 GCA_903798115.1 Danio jaintianensis | reverse complement strand
CACACACACACACACACACACACACACACACACACACACACACACACTGGCAAATAATCCTCATGTCCTTGTTTTTGTTTTGTTTATGTTTTTCTTACTCTGTATTTGGTCTGGTTGGTAGTTTGTGGTAATTATTGCCCCATATCTTCTTGATCAGAGCAAAGGTGGTCTTTGTTTACAGTTATTTATGTGAAAGTAAGGGGTTTAAGAAGTCTAGAATGTTCCGTGATCTGATTCGGCCTGCCAAACGCAGAATAAAGTCTTTAGCGAATTCCAGCGATTTATCTTTTTAGCCTATTCATTCCCATTTAAACCTCTGCAAGTTCAGCATCGGTTAATATCTTTTCTCAAAAGCAGTCAGGAAATGTTCTTTTGTCAATATAAAGTAAAATGCCATGAAAATAAAACAGTTTTTTAAAAATAAAATAAATGTGAACTGTAATAAATAACATTTTATTTCAAGAAAAGTTGTTTTTCTATTTAGTTTGAAGAAAAAATAATAATGCTAACGTTTTAAAAATAAAATATAAATGGCAATAAAAAGGAAAAAGTATGAAAACATTACCTACATTCAAACATAAAATGAAAACCAGCTCAAATTATTAATAAAACAACATTAAATGTCCTGACACAACAGGTCTTTAAACCAAATTTGTGGCGTTGAGTACATCGTAGTACTTGACTCATGCTTTATTACTTTAGTTCATGCATTTCAAAACTAGCTCTTCTTATAAATATCCATTGCTTATAAATATCCTCCTCTTCTTTATCACAAGAAAGTGTGGGTAAAATTATAGTCCACAGAAATAGCACACTATCTTGACACTGTTTTCAAAATGAGCACATTAGTCATAATAGCTGCGTATTTACCTCAGTAATATCTTACACAACTCAGCACTAATTAACTGAGAATTACTGAGAAAAGGCTACATGCCATCAGTTTAATTGAAATGTTATGCATTATAGTATGTTTTTTAAATGAAAGTGTTCAGTAGTGTCTTTCTCTGTCCTCATGCGCGCACACACACACATACACACAATGTCACATATGCTGTGCCCCCGTTGGCCTTTTCATATTTCACATCTCGCCTGTTCACACCTCGCTGTCCTCAAACACAGACACATGCGCTTCAATAGATCCAATAGACGCTCTCTGGAGAGAAGTGTGTTTGTTGCACAACAACAGGGCCAATGTGCACTTCAGATGAGCATGTGTGCAGTGATATATATGTTTGTGTGTGCGCGCATTTGTGTGTATGTGTGAGTTTGACATTGCTCTGTGGTGTCATTGCAAAGAAAAGACCATATTAACTGTAACAAATTCGATTTGGCCGGCTGTAAAGAAGTCGTGCTGTGAACACAGAGCTGCTGGAATTCAGGAGAAAATTCAATGCATTTCTGATGCCGTCACCAGTGGAGATCAAAATTGGAGAAAAACCTGCAGTTTTCTACATTTTGAGGTCAATTCTTAATCTTATTTAACCCTTGTGTGCTGTCAGGGATGTTTTCATCCACTCTGGGGTGATTTTGAGTATTAATTTGGCAACAACTTTCTTTGTTTTCAGCAAATGGAATAATGTTTTGGCTACAAATCTTATTTTGACACATATTTTGGAAAAATGCTTTAGGGAATTTTCAAAAACAAAAAATTGACTACCCTTTCGTTATGTTGGTGGCTGTACTTCCTTTATAACAACATTTTTTGATTGCAAAGCCATGACACCATAATCATGCAGTCTTAATTGTTGGTGGTTTTCCCTGTTGGGAAGATAAATTTGTAATTTTTACTGTTGAAAATTTTTATCTAATATTGAGCTTCTTTTTTTGCACAGCCGTTTCTGTTTTTCTGAGTGAAACAATGTCAAGTTAGATACAGTTGAAGTCAAAATGATTATATTATTCCTTATGTAAAATTTTAATCCTTGTTTAAATATTTCCCGAGTGCTGTTTAACAAAGACCAGAGTTTTATTTTTAAATATATTCGTTTTAGTTACTAATTTATTTGATCTTTGCCATGATGAGAGTACATACTATTTTACTAGTCATTTCTGCAAAATACTAGAATTGAGCTTAATGTGCAGTTTAACTTGAACTTAAATTTTGTTTAATTAGGTTAACTAGGCAGGTTAGGTTAATTAATCAAGTCACTGGAGAACAGTGGTTTGTTCTGTAGCCGATTGAGAAAAAAAACAAAACAAAAAAAATGTTTCTTAAGGTGATATTATCGAATAATGATATTGACCGTAAAATTGTCTTACAAAAATTCAAAAACTACTTCACTGTAAAAAAATAAAAGTTGATTCAAATTTTAATGCAACCAGCTTCAGGACATTTTGAGTTGACTCAACTTTCAACCCAAGTACTGCACGATTTAAGTTGAGTAAACTCAAAAATGTCCTGAAGCTGGATGCCTTAAAATATTGAGTCAGTTTTTTTTTTTTACAGTAGCCAAACTAAAATAAATCAGACTTTCTCCAGAATAGACAAATATTATAGGAAATACTGTGAAAATTTCCTCTGTTAAACAGATATTGTATATTTAAAAAGAATTTCACAGGAGGCCTAATCGTTTTGCCTTCAACTGTAGATTAACATGCATTATGAATCTTGATGAAGTCACTTTCATCACTTGCTTTTATCGTAATATGTAATATGTATGTGTTTGTTTGAATGGACAGATGGAGCATCGGCACCGGAAGAAGGAAACCCCGGCTCCGGTCAGCACACATCACCTGTTTGTACATCTCAAGAGTCTGATGAGCTCAAACCTGGGTGAAGAACTGGAGGTTTTCTTCTTCATCTACGACAGTCGAGAGAACCGACCGCTTAGGTGAGTGTTTAAACAATTACATGTTTGTGTGTGTGTATGAAATCAAAATTATTAGCCCGTCCTATATATATTTTTTCTTTTTCAAATATTTCCCAAATGATGTTTAACAGAGCAAGGAATTTTTCACAGTATTTCCTATAATATTTTTTCTTCTGGAGAAAGCCTTATTTGTTTTATTTTGGCTAGAATAAAAGCAGTTTTCTTTTTTTTCCAAACCATTTAATGGTCAATATTATTAGCCCCTTTAAGCAATATATATATTTTTTGATTGTCTAAAGAACATCAGTGATTTGCCTAACTACCCTAAGTTGCCTAATTAACCTAATTAACATAGTTAAGCCTTTAAATGTCACTTTAAGCTGAATACTAGTATCTTGAAAAATATCTAGTAAAATATTATGTACTGTCATCATGCCAAAGATAAGAGAAATCAGTGATTAGAAATGAGTTATTAAAACTATTATGTTTACAAATGTGTTGAAAAAAATCTACTCTCAGTTAAACAGAAATTGGGGGAAAATTATACAGGAGGGCTAATAATTCAGAAGGGCTAATAATTCTGACCTCAACTGTACAACACAGCCCAAACTATTCAATTCGGTTTTTATCACTAAGAGGTTTAATACAATATAATGAACATATAGGCTGATGCTTAGCGAAAAGTCCTCCTTTATTTAATTTCTCTACTGAACACTAAAGGACTTGCTTGATCTAAAAATAATGCTCTGTGACATTGTTTTGATGATGTCTTACTGCAGATGAAACATTGATTGAATGAATACATGATATTCAAGATTTTGATTTATACTAATTTGGTGTTTAACTAGCAGTGCATGAGGATTTTGTGATCTGCTGTTTGAACTGAGCTGTCTCTACAGTGGTCTGTCAAACCATATCAGTGACTGGAAAAACAGCATGTATTGGACACGATTTGAAAGATGTGACTTTTATTGAAAGTAACAAAGTGCAAAGCTTTGATTGTAAATGATTATTGAACGGGTGGTGGGGCGTTGCGGTGGCGCAATGGGTAGCACAATCGCCTCACAGCAAGAAGGTCTCTGGTTCAAACCTCGCCTGGGTCAGTTGGCATTTCTGTGTGAAGTTTGCATGTTCTAACCGTGTTCGCATGGGTTTCCTCTGGGTGCTCCGGTTTCCCCCACAAGTCCAAAGACATGCGCTATAGGTAAATTGGGTAAGCTAAATTGTCCGTAATGTATGTGTGTGAATGAGAGTGTATGTGTGTTTCCCAGTGATGGGTTGCAGCTGGAAGGGCATCCGCTGTGTAAAACATGTGCTGGATAAGTTGGCGGTTCATTCCGCGGTGGCGACCCCAGATTAATAAAGGGACTAATTGCAGCAAAATTATATTGATGCTCAGTATTTACAAATATTTAAACATTCTAAAATCAATATAAAAAAGTGAAAAGTGACTTGAGAATGAACTGAAAAGGACAGAAGTAACTATTGGACAGAAGTAAAGAATATTACTGCATCATGATTATTTCAAGAACAGCTTTTTCTGGAGCGGTGTTAAACGTCTTTGTTTTTTGGAGAAAAAAAATAAATCAGCTGTTTGTATCCGGCGCCAGGATGTGCTCTTCAATCATAACCTCATTACATGTGCAGCTTCCTCCTGTGTTTGTTCCTGACCAGTGCAGACAGATGAAAAACAAATAAACTGTTTTCATCAGCCAACACACACCTGCGCTGGAGGCTGGAAGAGAGAGTGTGTGTGCGTCTGTGTGTGCGTGTTTGTTTTTATGTCTGTCTGTGTGTGTCTGTCCATCGATATCTGTGTGTCTGTCTGTTTGTCTGTGTCTGTGTGTGTGTGTGTGCGTGCATGCGTGTGCGTGTGTGGGTCTTTTTGTCTGTCTGTCTGTCTGTCTGTCTGTCTGTCGGTCTGTTTGTCTGTCGGTCTGTCTTTGTGTGTTTTTTTGTGTGTCATTTTGTCCTTATGAGTGTGTGTCTGTGTGTGTGTTTGTGTGTCTGGGTGTGTATGTGGGTTTTGTCTGTCTGTCTGTCTGTCTTTTTGTCTGTGTCTGTCTTTTTTTCTGTCTGTCTGTCCGTGTCTGTCTGTGAGTGTTTGTGTTTTTTGTTTGTCTCTCCGTGTCTATCTGTCTCTGTTTGTGTGTGTATTTTTGTCTGACTGTTTGTCTTTCTATCTATCTGTCTGTGTGTGTGTGCGCACATGCACGTGATTGTGTGTGTGCGCGTGTGTTTATCTCATCTACTGGTTAATTACAGACAGTAACGCTCTCAGCAGCTGCTCGTGTCATTGGCTCACCTTGTTTCAGTGTTATTTTCATTGATTGGAGTTTTTCTTGACTCTTGAAGGAGAATATTAATGTGCTGCTGATCCATCTCTCATTTTCCAGCTAATTATTTCTCTTGTTTTGGCTTCTGAGTGGAGCTTGTTCAGAATGTCCTGCGGCTCAGTGTCCAGACTGTAGATTTAATCACACTGCTGTCCAGATACACTCACACACACCTGCGGTCAACAGAGAATCACTCGGCATGAAATATTTGATACCGAATGCATGATAATGTAGAGTATACAAACCTCTGATATGATATTAGAATATTTAGAGTCTAATGATAAGAAAAAAAAATTAAATTAAATAAATAGTGTTGACATTTATATGCTTTTATTTACTTAAATAATTTTTAATTCAGGGTGACACGGTGGCACAGTGGGTAGCACAATCGCCTCACAGCAAGAAGGTCGCTGGTTCGAGCCTCGGCTGGGTCAGTTGGCATTTCTGTGTGGAGTTTGCATGTTCTCCCCGTGTTGGCGTGGGTTTCCTCCGGGTGCTCCGGTTTCCCCCACAAGTCCAAAGACATGCGCTATAGGTGAATTGGGTAAGCTAAATTGTCCGTAGTGTATGTGTGTGAATGTGTGTGTATGGATGTTTCCCAATGATGGGTTGCGGCTGGAAGGGCATCCGCTGTGTAAAACATGTGCTGGATAAATTGGCGGTTCATTCCGCTGTGGCGACCCCTGATTAATAAAGGGACTATGCCGAAAAGAAAATGAATGAATGAATGAATGAATGAATTTTTACTTCATTCTTAGGTCAAAAAAAATAAAATAATAATCTTTGATGTTTTGTTAAAACAAACATTTCTTGTTCAACAAAAAAGGTCTGAACTTCTTTGTTATTTGTCAATTGTGTTTTCTTAATTTTCGATTTTTAAATTCAGGTATGATTTGTTATTTATTTCATTTTAATATGTTATTTTCTTTACATTTTTGTATGTTTTTAAATTCTGTTTTATGTATTTATAAAAAAAAATCTAGATTTTTTTTTTTTTTGTCATACTTCAATTTGTATTATTTAAAAATATATATTTTTATTTATTTGTTATTATATATATTTTTTATTTTATATATTTTCCCAAAGCTTCATTTGTACATACACTCCAACATTTCTTTGGTGTTAGGCAGCTCATGTTACCACTTAACCCGTTTTGTCTATGGTCACACAAACAGATATTGCTTATACAAAAAGACACGCACACGCACACACACACACACACACACACACACACACACACACACACACACACACACACACACACACACACACACACACACACACACACACACACACACACACACACACACACACACACAAGCCCCTTGTGCTTTGCTGTGTGTGTGTGAATCATGTGGAAGAGAAAGAGTCTGTGTTTCTCTTCATCATTTCTGCCACAGGATGTGTACAAAGTGCAGATTGACAGTCTTTTGGGTAACAATGTTCCCTCAGGACCGCTTCATTTATCCACCCAGACGTGCAGGGATCACTTTTCCAGCCACGGCGATTTATCCAGCGGTGTGGGGGTCGTATCCCGTTCCCATTTCAACTAGTTGTTTTATGATCCCTAGCATCAAGGGAGGAAATATCAAATTCTATGTCATGTGCGGGGTGAGAGTGAAAGAAAGCGATCCGTCTGTGTGCTATGGAAATGTTTGCATGATATCAGCCCGTAGGAATATCCAGAGACGGCTCTTCAGAAAGTCCTGCATCTGTGTGTCAGAGGCCAAACACAGGCTTTGTGCTGCTGTCTGTGCTGATGGGAGTCCGAAATCACAAAAATACACAGATAATGTTTGTGTGATTTAATACTACTAGTTGTTTGTTTTTTTTTTTCTTTTGATGTTCTTCTATTTTAATGTTCATATATTTTGAAACATGCTTTGATTTTTCTTCTGACCTGTTTTTTTTGTGAACATTTTGTTTATTATTATTTTTATTATTATTATTATTATTATTAATGTTTTTAATTTAAAGCATGTTTTTTTTTTTTTTTTTAATTTTAGTTTTTTTTTTTTTACATATTTTATCCTAGCATGTTTTGCTTGTGGTTGGTTTTGCCTTAAACTAGTTCTTCTGACCTGGTTTGTTGTTCTAAATATTTTTTTTATTAATTCTGTAATTCTAATTAAAGAATGTTTTTTAAAAAAATGTTTTTGTTCCCAGCATGTTTTGTTGGTGGTTTGCTTTGCTTTGAACACGTTTTCTTCTGACCTGTTTTGTTGTTTAAACTTTTTTTTTCATTCTGAATGTTTTGTTTTTTGTTTCAAACATATATAAATATATTTAACCTAATACTGCTACTTGTTTTTTAAACATATTTTCCCAAACATGTTTTGCTTTAAACATGTTTTCTTCTGACCTCTTTTATTTTAAACGATTTATTTATTATTATTTTTTATTTTAATAATTTATTATTTTTATGAATGTTTTATTTAATTTAATATATTTTTTTTTTTACATGTTTTGTCGCAGCTAGTTTTGTTTATGGTTTGTTTTGGTTTGTTTTGAGAGGAATATATCTCCAGACCGCTCTTCAGAAAGCAATCGTATCTGTCTCAAAGGCCAAAAACACATGTTAATTGCATGCTGTTTGTGCGAAGGGCCGATTTAATACAAGTCAATGCATGAACGTGTGTGTTTTCCTGAGGGATTTTGATTTTGAAGTTTAGTTTCATTTCCTACTGCCAGCTTTTGTTCCTATTGGGATGCATTTATAGGGCTGCTTGTGTTTTTTTCATGGAGCTGTGAAAGTCATGAAAATGGATTGTTTTTGGTGTGTGACACCAGTTGTACTGAGAGCTTAATGTTTTATATTTACATTCATTTTACTTGCTGAATGCTTTTATTCCAAAAATAGAAAAATGAATACAGCAGAGTTGAATTGCTGAAGTGTCTTACTCAAGGGCATAATGGGCATAACCTCATGAATTACAAATGTGTTTTTGCAAAAAAGTGTGGTGGTACCATGGTAATATGTGTTGGCATCAGATGGATATACTATAGCAGTGTTTCTCAACCACACTCCTGTAGGACCATCAACACTGCATGTTTTGGATGTCTCCTTTGTCTGTCACATTACTGCTCTGCTAATGAGCTGATGATCTGAATCAGGTGTGCTTGTTTAAGGAGACATGGAAAAAGGAGACTGTACTAAAGGATATATATATATATATATATCTATATATAAAAACTTGTACTTGTGCAATAAACATATGTCTCCCATAAACATTTAGTTTTGCTTCAAGTATGTTTTTTTGTTCGAACATGTTGTAAAAATATTATATTCTGCTGTAACGTGTTTTATATTGATTTGAACATGTTTTACTACAAGCACAAAACATGATTTGTTAAAAAATACTTTTTTTTTTGACTTTTCACGTTTTCCAAACATTTAGTTTTGTTCTAACATTGTTAAAACATGTTTTGTTCTGATCTTTTCAATCGTTTTAAGCATATGTTGTATTATTTATTATATTAATAAATAGGACATTCTACCAGAAACGTACATTTTCACTTACAAAAATGTGACTGGGCCTGACCTTTTAACCTCAAAAAAGTCATACAAAACAAGCGTGAAATCATACAATTTAATGATAGAACGCATCTTTGATCACTGTCAGCCTCTCCTCCGTCAAATGATGTCACTTCCTCTGAGTCATAGCCTTAAAGGTGTATTGCACGCATTTTATGTTAAATTTAATGCAAATGTGACAGCACTGACAAAAACATGGGGACAGTTGTAAAATAGTATTTATTTGTAAAATTTATTTATAATTGCGTGCTTTTAATCAATTGATGTGAATGATAACAACTTAAACTTGTTATTTCTGAAGTTTTTTTTTCTTTCTAAATAACAGTTTTTAGCATGATGAAACTATTAAAGCTGTAGGTTCAATTGGGCTGAGGACAAGGACAAGGACAATGACAGGGTTTGTAAATCTGTAAAGTGTTTTTAATAAAGAAAAAAATCTGAGAACCAAATGAATGACATATTCCCTTACAGAACGACTCACAGAAATCATCCATCAGCCCATTTAAAAAAATTTTTGGGATGAAATACTTTTTATTCACTGTATTTGTTTTTATTTCAAGGACGGATAATGTACGTTTCTGGTAGAATGTCCCATATGTTTTTAGACGTTTCGTTTTCTGAACACGTTTTTTCCAACATGTTTTTTGACATATGCCAAACTACTATTTTATTAGGCAAAGCACTGCACCTTTACATTTACTTTTTGTTCTCACAGGCTTTAAAATACACTTTCTTGAGATCTCAGTGTTTTTAAACTGCATTTGCACAGAATGAGCTCAGTGTTCGAGCTAAACATCTCTCTCTTTCTCTCTCTCTCCCTCTCTTTGTTTTGCAGTGAAAGGTTCTTTGTTAAACTCAATAAAAACGGTCTGCCCAAGTTTCCAGAGAAGACCGAAAGACAATGCACACTTTTTGTGGTGAGTGTTGAGCTGAAATCACTCCCAGTGTAATCATGCATAATAATTGGTGTTGATGAAGTTGTTTTATTTTTATTTATTATGGTGTTTTATTCAGGATCTGGGCAGCGGCGACCTGAGAAAAGACGTGTATATAGTCATCCACATCATTCGGATTGGTAAAAAGTTGATTTGGTGGTCTCTGAATAATTACTAATGTTATAGAAACATGCAGGCATGTGATATAGTGCTGAATATTTTGTTTGTGTGTGTGTGTGTTTGTGTATTTTAGGCAGGATGGGTGCAGGGGAGAAGAAAAACACATGTAATGTTCAATACAGGCGTCCATTCGGCTGTGCTGTGGTCAGTATTGCTGATCTTCTCACTGCTGACTCTAAAGATGACCACCTGCTGAAAGTCTATGCGTAAGTGACCCTATATCTTGTATAGTAAACTATATTCAATACATCCAGACTGTGAAGTCAGACAGGTCTAGCCCTGAATGGTCAGATTGGTTGAAATTTTCTGTTCAGTTTCATTTTTATTTTTTTCCATCAATTTATTTATACAATGATAATAACTTTAATAAATAATGGAATATGCCAAAGGTAAGTTTAGATGAGTCTGTTTATTTATTTATTGTAATCTGTTATCTATCAATGGATGGATGGATGAATATATAAATATAGATGGATAGATATGGATGGATTGATATAGATATGGATGGGTGAATATAGATATGGATGAATAGATAAAGATGGATGAATGTGTGTGTGTATATATATATGTGTATATGTATATATATATATATGTGTATATGT
>CAIGQV010019029.1:13494333-13516428 GCA_903798115.1 Danio jaintianensis | reverse complement strand
TATATATATATATATCTGATTGTTGCCACAGCAACTGTCATATGGCCATTAGTTGGCCACTGCTGTTTTGAAGTGTGTCTTGAAGTAGGACCACACACATACGCACACCCAATTTAAAAGTTTCTTTTTTTTTTTAAGGCTTACATACACCCAAGGGCAAAAAAACATTGAGCATGTTTTTGTGCACACTGATATGCCAATACCTCTGCTTATTATAATCTAGCAATGCAAAAAAAAAAAAAGTTTTGATTGTATCCTTTAGATTTTTTTTTTCTTATTGCAAATTGTTTGCTCCATCTAGAAGTGCTTAAATCCGCCATAAGCACACTTTAATAAAAGGGGCAAAAATTTTGATAATTTAGATATACTTATGTATGTTTCACAATTTTTTTAATTTGCACAGCATTTACTCTCAAGTGATTCCAAAACTTTATGCATTTAATTCACTACATTTTTCCAATGTTCTGTAGATCCAAACTCATCATTTGGGGCCAAACTCTTCTAGGCTTGAAGTACAACTAAAGCAGTTGAGGGTCAAAGTAGACATTATTCATGAGCAGCCAGAGAAAACTCGGCATTATGCCAATGTGGTGCAAACTTGTGCATAAACCTGAATATACATGAAAGATACTTTTCAAATGTTATTTTTGAGACCAGACATGAACAGACTGCTTATACCAGATGCAGAATTGGTCACTCTAGGTTGACTCATTTGTATCTATTAAATAATGATGCACCGCCAACATGTAATTACTATCAAGCTGCTCTCACCATAAAACATATTTTATTATAATGTGATGTTTAAGTACCATTAGACAAGATTTTTTTAAATGAAAACACTTTGATGGATGTTTTTAAAAAGGCAGAACCAGGAAGAAATTTAAGTTATCAAATATTGAATTGAAAAATCATATTTAACTTTAAATTATTTGTATTATTATTTTAATTATGAATTATTATTTTTGTGTTTTTTGTTTATTTATTTTTATTTATTACTATTCATATATTTGTTTGTGTTTCATCTTTAATTGGGCGACATGGTGGCTTAGTGGTTAGCACTGTCACCTCACAGCAAGAAGGTCGCTGGTTTGAGTCCCGGCTGGGTCAGTTGGCATTTCTGTGTGGAGTTTGCATGTTCTCCCCGTGTTCTTGTGGTTTCCTCCGGGTGACCTGGTTTCCCCCACAGTCCACAGACGTACAATAAGCTAAATTAGCCGTAGTGTACATTTTTGAATGTGAGAGTGTATGGGTGTTACCCAGTACTGGGTTGCAGCTGGAAGGGCATCCGCTGTCTAACACATATGCTGGATAAGTTGGCGGTTCATTCCGTTGTGGCGACCCCTGATGAATAAAGGGACTAAGCCGAAGGAAAATGAATAAATGAGTGAATGAATGAATCATCTCTTATTGAATTATGAAGTTGTTCTTGTTGTGTAATGTTTTTATGTATATTGATCTTGCCATGAAATAGCTGTACGTTGCTGATGTGGCAATAAATAAACAAACAAACTTGTGCAGAAAATGAGACCGGAATTACTTACAACTTGTTTTACGCAGTGCAGAATCTGAACTTCTTATTTGAAATGGCCAATCACTCTGTTTATCTGCACTTTAATCTTTGAAACTCTGCAGAGCTCCACATTTCACACTACGTCAAAGCTAATGTCTGAAAAAAGCTCTTGAAATAGGCATTACATAAACGCACAGGAACCCACACTTCCTCCGCTGTGCACATGGATGTTATTTGTCCCCTTTGTTGCTTTTAAAAATATGACCCAGAGTGCACTTACAAACCATCCTGCATGGGACAAATGTCTTCTGTAGTCTATATCCACATATTAAACCAACTGATTATCAATGAGAAAATGCTGTTGTGCTGAATTGCTACGTAATCTTAGATTTATATTTCTACTAGTGTGAAATGTGCGTTCTTATATTTTGTGTTGTGGGTGTTGATGCATGTCTTGTGCATTTCCTGTGTGATTGAAAAAGTGACGTTAATTTTGGCGCTCATTTTTTAGTTGGTCTTAATGTGAGTTGCAGGACGCACCTGCTGGGGACATTTGGGAGGGATGAACTCTTCATATTAGTGTGTTTGTGTGTTTGTTGTCATAATGATACTAACATTTAGAGCATTACAGTAATAAACCTGCAGCAATGTGAATTATTATACACCAAATCATGCAGCTTGAGAAAAGATTTCAGTACAGAAACGTGTGGAAAAAGATTGAATCTTATTGGTCGGTGGGTTTTTCTGCTGAGCAAAGGATGTGAAAATCAATGAACATGGTGAAAAGTCATTCGATTTTCCACTGTCCATGTCAAGGCATCCACTGGGACTCATTGTTTCATTTTAACATTGAAAATCCATGCTGGAAGTGCACTCCTGGAGCAAATGTTGACGTAGGAATTGTATTGCAAACATTTGCTGGTTCGATCCAAGTTTAGAGGTGATTCAAGACCTTCGCTGCTTAATGTATTTTTAACACTTAGTTACTTGAAAAATGTGTTTTTTGAACTTCTCCTTTGTTTTTTTTCCTCAAATTAAGCTGTCATGTTGGTTTATTTATATATATATATATATATGTTGCACAATTTTAGCATTAAAATAATGTTTTTTTTAATGTATATACATATGGAAATATATATGTATGCGTGTACATTTTTTAAATAATATTTTTTATATATGTTTTTTTATATATATAATAGTTTTATGTAATAGTTTTTTTTTTATATAGTTAAAAAATACCTCATTTACACGATTTATTGTGTATTATTTTTAATTTATTACTAGGTTTACAACTGGCAGGTACACAGAGGTGGTGCTAAAGGTTGTAGCAATATATAACCTTTTTTTTCCCTCACATATGTTGTTCTCCTGAAGGTGAGATGCGAAACGATCTGTACATGACACTGGAGAAAGGCGAGTTCGAGAAGGGAGGCAAGAGTGTGGCGAGAAACGTTGAGATCACCGTCTACGCACTGGATGCAGATGGACAGATACTCAAGGTTTTGTGTCCACTCCCCTTTAACTCCCCTGTGATACAAACAAACTTACACTACCTCAGAACTAGATAAAAAAAGTAATATAAAATGCCATTAATGTTATATAAAATGTTGTGCATATAATCAGACATAAAGAGATCTTTCTCTAAAAAAACCTTCAGAATGCACATATGAATAAAAATGTTAATTTAGTTTCGTTAAACAGGACATTTATTGAACAGTCATTTTGGACAGGCCTTTAAGAGCATGTAGTGTAATTGAAATCTGCAGACACAAATTGATAAAGTGCGACAAAAGAAAAACATATCTAAAAGTGTATTTTGGATGTTTTCTTTATATTAGACACAGTCAAAAATTGAAAGGTGCATTAAAAAAGTGTCTTTTATGCATAAAAATAAGTGCTTTATCTGCATGGTGGCTCAGTGGTTAGCACTGTCGCCTTACAGAAAGAAGGTCGCTGGTTCGAGTCCCGGCTGGGCCAGTTTGCATTTCTGTGTGGAGTTTGCATGTTCTCCCCGTGTTGGCGTGGGTTTCCTGTGGGTGCTCCGGTTTTCCCCACAGTCCAAAGACATGCACTATAGTATATGGCCGTGGTGTATGAGTGTGTGTGTGCGCGCGCATGTGAGTGTGTATGGGTGTTTCCCAGTACTGGGTTGCAGCTGGAAGGGCATTCGCTGTGTAAAACATATGCTGGAATAGTTGTCGGTTCATTCCGCTGTGGCGACCGCTGATAAATTAGGGCCAAACCGAAGGAAAATGAATAAATGAATGAATGAATGAATAAGTGCTTTAATAATAATACATTTATTACAGTATTTGTTCATGTTCGTTAACGTTAGTTAATGAAAATACAGTTGTTTATTGTTAGTTCATGTTAACTCACCGTGCATTAACTAATGTTAACAAGCATGAATTTGTATTTTAATAATGCATTACTAAATGTTGAACTATGATTAATAAATATGGTACAAGTATTGTTCACAATTAAGCCATGTTAGCAAATACATTAACTAATGAAACGTTATTGTAAAGTGTGACCCTTTATTCTTCTGATGTTCAGACGTCCTGCCCACCAAAACACATCTAATCATTTGATTTAAACTTCTTGAACATGCATGCTGTGCCGTCAATGCAAATTTCTGTTCTGCTTCACATTTAGCTTCCCCTTGATTTCTTAAAATACACACAATCTTGAATTGAATCTACCAGAATTGAAAAAAAGGTAATATAAACTGACATTAAAGTCCACATGAACCGGAAGCTGCAACCGTTTTTCTTTTTCATATTGTGATGCAGTTCCTAGAGAAACGGAAAATTAAATGAGAAAACAGTGGGCGTGGCTTGTTTTTTCTGCTGCAAGTTGATTGGATGTAGTAAAGTAGGCATTTCATTCAGAAAGATCAGGAAAGGGGTTTTAGAAGAGTTATTACAACCTAACAGACACCTCCTCCTCACCATTTCTGTTTGTGGTCAAAACTGACTGCTTCAGGGGAGTGGTTATGTATATTAGTCACGCCCAATACCTCAAAAACACTAAATTTAAATGAAAACAAACAGGAAGTACATTTTCAGATTTCAATCAAAGATTACAAGGGCAAACTATATATATATTTTTTCTTAATGACATGCACAGATGAATTGTTCACCACAAAACTAGCAATGTGAGCTAACAAAATCATATGGTTAGTTTTAATTTCATTTGTACTTGTACAAGTCTGTCAAATACTGTTTGTTTTTTCCTTCACACTTCACGCTGATAAACAGTCATGGAGATGGAGCGGAAAGAGGTTTGTGGTTTACCGTATCCTTTAACACAGTGTTGATTCTCTTTTCTTTGTGTCTGCAGGGCTTTGTGGCCGTGGGTTCTGGTGAACCGGGTGGAGACGAATATCACACCTTCGTGCTTTACCACAACAACAGCCCACGATGGGCAGAGCAAATAAAACTACCAATCCCCGTCGACATGTTTCGAGGTTCTCACGTCCGCTTCGAGTTTCGCCATTGTTCCAGTGAGTTGTTAAAGTTTGCACCACAGGGGTGTTGAATGCTTGATTCTGATTGGCTGATAAACATTTTAAGGTGTGCAGTTATTTTCACATACGACTAAAGCAGTTCCTGACATATCTTGACCCTATTAAGCAGATCCAACACCAGGCGGTCTTTAAATAATATATGTATGTAAATACAGTTGAAGTCAGAATTATTAGCCCTCCTGAATTATTAGCCCCCCCTGTATATATTTTTCCCCAATTTCTGTTTAACGGACTGTTTAACACATTTATGCACATAATAGTTTTAATAACTAATTTCTAATAACTGATTCATTTTATCTTTGCCATAATGACAGTACATAATATTTTACTAGATATTTTTCAGTATACTTGTATTAAGCTTAAAGTGACATTTTAAGGCTTAACTAGGTTAATTAGGCAAGTTAGGGTAATTATGCAAATCATTGTATAACGATGATTTGTTCTATAGACAATCAAAAACATTATTGCTTAAGGGGGCTAATAATATTGACCTTAAAACGATTAAAACATTTTTTTAAACTGCTTTTATTCAATAAAACAAATAAGACTTTCTCAAGAAAAAAAAAATATTATCGCAAATACTGTGAAAAATGTCTTGCTCTGTTAAACATCATTTGGGAAATATTTGAAAAGGAAAAAAAAAAATCACAGGAGGGCTAATACTTTTGACTTTAATTGTATATGTATACAAAAATATATGACAAATATATGTAAAGATATAAGTAATATCTATATGTTGTTAAGTTACATATTTCATATTCATTCATTCATTCATTCATTTTCTTTTCGGCTTAGTCCCTTTATTAATCTGGGGTCGCCACAGCGGGATGAACCGCCAACTTATCCAGCATATGTTTCACGCAGCGGATGCCCTTCCAGCTGCAACCCATCACTGGGAAACATTCATACACACTCATTCACACACATACACTACGGACAATTTTAGCTTACCCAATTCACCTATACCGCATGTCTTTGGACTTGTGGGGGAAACCGGAGCACCCGGAGGAAACTCGCGCGAACACGGGGAGAACATGCAAACTCCACACAGAAATGCCAACTGACCCAGCCGAGGCTCGAACCAGCGACCTTCTTGCTGTGAGGCGAACGTGCTACCCACTGCGCCACCGCGTCGCCCCATATTTCATATTAGTAATACATATTTTAATTATGTATTACACAGCCATATTTCACACAGCCGACAACAGACAAAATTCAAATCAAAACGAAAGGCTTTGGATAGGATATATAAGAAACTAGTCCGACAAACAGGAGCAGTTTGAGGACAAAAACCTAACAAACGTCACAATCGGAATAATGCTTATACTGTAGTATATGCTGAATAACTCAGTCCTGTCTGTTGCATTATTAGAAAATAAAGCAAAACTGAGAAAATAATGCATCACTATTTCAGGTGTTCGTTATTGTCTAATAGTTTAATGGACTCAAGTCAATTATTCCAAAAACACTACATATAACAAATTGTTTAGATGTTGTATTTGAAGACTTTTATCAGGTTTTTGTCTGTAATTTAAAAATTCACAGCCTACAACAGACATGTTCGTTGATTTATTAGAGAATAATGGTCACCCGAGGAGTAAGGGCCACTCCGCTTTGCATCACCACCTCGGGTGTGCATTATTTGCCATCCCATCATCAGCTATTCCTTACATAAAACACGACTGAAGCGAGACCATATTTTCCACATCTGGTAGACGCTGAGCTTGAGGGAGGAAGTTAAATGGTCTGAATTTCAAAAGAATGCTGAAAGTGCTGGAGAAATAACATTGAGTCAGAGCATCACTAATGACTCCTTTATATGGACAAGTGTAATTAAAGATCACCAAAGGGGTGTTTTTGTTAAAAATGGGCCAATGTTTTGATGAAAGGCATCCGAGTTGAGCTTATGTTGGTGTGTGCTTGAGTCAGAGCTGTGTTCTGTTGATGTGTAGGCTTCATGCATGCTAAAACATCCCAAATAATCTTGTTTTAAAGCTACACTGGTTTATGCTGGTTTGTCTTCTGGGTTGAGAGTCAAAAACTAGATTTATTTTAAATAATAATGATGTTTTTGAGCCAAATTGGTGTAGCTTTGGTGTGAATCACAATGATGTTTCTGTACACACACATTTATATTTATTTGTTACTGCACACACGTTTATATTTATATTTTTTACTTCCACAGAAACGGTTCATGAACTATTTCTGTGATTTAATTCCTGTTTAGAGACTTTGAAAAAATTATTATTATTATTAATTGTTATGTGGACAGTTAATCGGTAATTGCCCATTATAAAAAGAAATATAATAATATCTACTATATAAAATATATTATATAGCTTAATGCATTTTTGCGTAACATGTAAGAATACATATATAATATATATAAATAAATAAAAAAATCATATAAAGAATTGTGTGCATTTGTGTGTGTGCGTGTGTGTGTCTACATGTTTTTGTGACATGTCAGGACACAAATCTGTATAATGACATGGGTATGACACAGGTATTACAAAAAGGAGGTGAAATATGAGGACATTGCTGACGTCCTCATTTCTCAAAAAGCTTATAAATCACACAGAATGAGTTTATTTCAGAGAGTAAAACTGCACACAGTGTCCTGTGATGGTTGGGTTTAGGGGTAGGGTGGGCTTGGGGCAATACAAAGTACGATTTGTACAGTATAAAATCAATGGAAACCTATGTAATGTACCCACTTTTCACAAAAACAAACGTGCATGCGTGTTTCAGAGTATTCATGCTTCACATTACAGTTTTTTGTTAATGCATTTTGGTTAACGAAATAATATTTTTTTAAACACCTTATGTTATTTCTAAATCTGATGCTGATACAGACAATGCATATGTGTTTAAATTTGGATTTATAACTGATTTGAACTGAAAAGTCTTGCTTGCAGCATCCAAAAAACACAAGCCATTTACACACATTAACAGTTACATTGATCTTTTTAATGACCTTAAGTGTTACAGTGAATGTAAAGGTTACTTCCAGTGTAAAAAAAAAGCATAAATTAATAATACAAATTGTTGTTGTGGTTTTAAAACCTCTTAACCTGCACCCCCATCCCCCCCACCTTTTTTTTTTTAGTGATTTACCCAAATAAAAATGTCTGTAGCTCTTGTGTCAACCCTGGATCAACCCTGTGGTCTATGCTCACAAGTCTGGTCTTGTTTGAAACTAGACATCTGCTAATTTGTTACCCAATGGTCAAAATAACTCAAAGTAGTATAGGAATATAGTAAAACCTGGTCAAATGTAGGTGAAAGTTATTTGCGATTTCTTTTAATGAAATTCATTAGAACAAAAATGGATGAGACTATCAGGACAAAGGCATGGAAACACCAGAAAGATAAAGCTGAATGACCATGTTAGACCATGTTTTGATTCAAATTTGAGAAAAGTAGCTCCTGTAAGCTTTTATTTAAGAAAGTCTAGGCATCTGTGCTTTTCGATATTAAATTCAAGATTTCAATATTCAGTGTTTGTGTTCCCCAGCAAAAGACAAGGGGGAAAAGAAGCTGTTTGGATTCTCATTCGTCCCTCTAATGCAGGAAGACGGACGGACTTTACCCGACGGGACACACGAACTCATCGTTCATAAGGTACGACATCCGATTGGTTTTCCTACTACAAACACAGTTTAAAAGCCGCAGTACAGTATGTCCAGTGTTGGGTAAGTTTCTTTCAAAAAGTAATTAATTACTAATAACTAATTACATCATTAGAATTGTATTTAAATTACTTTTGTAATCACTTTGATCACATCGATTTGATTATACTGAAATTCTAAAATACTACAAATCTCAATGTATAGGCAATAGAAATTAAACTCAGTTGTTTAAATATGAGTCAAACAGCACATTATATTGTCATGAACTAATTTCTCAATATTTGTTTTTCTTAAGCATATGCAGTTGTCCTGATAAATGATATGAATGTTGTTTAGTTGAAAAATAGAATTATCGTGCAAAAAGAATACAGTATATAACTTTTTGTACAGAACTAAACCATATTTAAGTGAAGTGCTTTAGAAGAAACTGTAAATAAATGACCTAAAAATGAAAAGTAATCCCTTACTTTACACTTTTCAAGTAATCTAATTACAGTAACTAGTTACACCCACCACTGAGTATGTGAGACAAATGACAAGTTGTCTCGGCTCACACGCATTTCGTTCTACATACTCTTTTTTTGTGCCTTGTCAAGTGCCCTGAATACAAAACATGGCCTCTTATTAAAAAGTGTAAGAGTTAAATAAGCGTGTCGGGAGTACACGTCCCTGAGGCACACCCAATTTAAGAGCACAGCTCGGGTAATTGCAGACTGTGGAAGTGTTTGTGGATTTAACTGGTTTAAAAGAGGTCACAAACACGCATGCAGAGAGCTGCTGTTATTTGTGTCGTGTTGTGCTGTCAGCCTTCATACTCCATTTGTAGTTGGTACAAACATGGGTTCATTAAAGACGCCTCTGCTGGATGGATTAAAGACGTGCGTCGTAACCATAAGTAAGCTTAGAAATGCATTTTATGTCTAAATATCAGTGGAACGTCACTTTTTTAAAAACAATAATGCTATACGGTAATTCCATTTTTTTTGTACAAACCAAAATAAATGTCTCATGTTGTTTGTTGTTGGTTTTATTTAATTTAATTTAATTCAATTTAATTTTATTTTATTATTATTTTTAAAATATAGCTTATATTTTATATTCAAAATTTTATATTTTGTTTTTATTTTTATTTTATTGGACATTTTTTATTTTGTGTTTTTTAAAAATTTTATTTAATATTTTACTTTATATATTATTTTATATTTAATTTGATGAAATTTTTTTATTTTTTTATTTAAAAAAATATTTTTATTCTTGTATTTTATATGATATTTAATTTTGTATTTAATTAAATTAATTAATTAATTAATTAATTTATTTATTTATTTTGGTTTGTTTTTTTTCAAGTTGTTCAGATGCTCCATTTGTATTTGGTACAAACATGTGTTCATTAAAGACGCCTCTGCTGGATGGATTAATGACGTGCATCATAACTATAAGTAAGCTTAGAAATGCATTTTATATCAAAATAGCAGTGGAACGGCACTTTTTTTAAAAACAATAATGCTATTTGGTAATTTCAGTTTTTTTTTGGCGCAAACCTACATAAATGTGTAACAGTGTTGTTTGTTGTTGGTTTTATTTATTTAATTTAATTCAATTTTATTTTTATTTTATTTTAAATGATTTTTAAAAAATGTAGTTTGTTTTAAATTTGATGTTTTGTTTATTTTAATTTAATTATTTTTGTGTATTTTAATATTTTATTTCATATTTTACTTTATATATTATTTAATATTTAATTAAATTTTACATTTTATATTTTTATTATTTTTTATTTAATTTTTTGTTTTTGGATTTTATATTATATTTGATTTTATATTTAATTTTATTTATTTATTTATTTTGGTTTGGTTCAAGTTGTTCAGATGTGAAGAAGTGGTGTTTTCTGCTCTGCAAAAGCAAATTCACTTAATCTGGGCATTTCTCTTAGACATCAATGGAAAGTAGCAGTTATGACCAAAAAATCTAAACTATACAAATAGTTTCAGTGTTGCTTGATATGGAGATAGAATAGTGAATGCGATAGGATTAAAACAACAGCTAATGGCTATAGAAGTATAAAACAAAACATGAAACTGTGTGTGATGTCATACAGATGCTCACATGTATCTCTAATTTGGTTCAAATTTGCACACGTTTTTCTTGCTTGATTTTGCTGAAGTTGCTTTTTGAATGTAAAACTTAAACCCCCCCCCCCACAAAAAAACAACGGTATGTGACATGATTTATGCATAAAGAGTGGTTCACTACATTACTATTGCAAATGTCTAATGTGCACTGTGAAATTACATAAGGCAGAAGATATGGCAGAGCAACAAAATGAATGTTAGAAGGAAAATAAGCTAGTAAAGGGCATTTTAACAGGTATAATCAAAGTGTGAAAAGGAGGAAATGTGCTTTTTATAATTGAATTTTATATTCTATTTGTTTAAAAAAACAGATGAAAACAGATTTCATTATCATTGTGGACCAAAAACGAGAGCATTGGTCATTAATGTATATTATTAGAAAGGTTTTTTAGACCTTGGATGCATGTAAAGTCTAAAATAACACGAAAGACTACTCGACTACTCCTAAAATGGCTTCTATTAGTACATGTAAAATCACAGCATCACAAAAGCTTAGCCTATATACTGTACATGCCAATATGATGTTAAGTGCTTCTCATGGCCTATTTACAGATGCTGAAATAGGGCGGTTTGCTCGAGCATTTACACACACGTCACTGCATCCAGTAATGCTGCGCTGCGTCACTGGTCATGTACAGCATACGGTCATTGTGCATTTACACACACACACACACACACACACACACACTTCTGCTGACCTCTGACGTGGAGCAGTTTTTGAGTAAGATGAATGATATGAAAAAAAAGAAACCAGAAGTCAGCTGTTTGCATTTGTGCTGCAGGCAAAAGAAGTGCTGACTGAATGCAGAGAGATTGCATGATGCTAATTAAAGGACGAGTCCAAGCAGAAATAACACTAATCTGTGCTTATTTCACTTACCTCTATTACAATCCCATTTTGCCTTCTCAGGAAAACCAAAAAAAGTGCTTTACTGAACTATACCTTTTGGGTGAACTGTTACACTTTAAGGAATGTAAATGTGTATAGATATAAATGAAACAATGCTGAAATGTTGCATTGTGGAGTATTTCTAGATGTGATTTTACAGAAATACTTATAATACTAATATTACAATACTAAATACTATGGTAATACTAAATTACTAATAATTAAAGTACACTTAATAAAAGTCATGACAATTTTTGATGTTACTTTAGCTTATTTTATTAAGTTAATAAGGTTTTGATCAAAGTTATTTTAGTTATACAAAGTTTGACTTATTTTTATTAAATTACTTTTATTAAATTTGACATATTTTTAGTCTCTTTGATTGATGGAAGTTGAGGTGAGGTTTTTTTACAGTGTAAAATGTCTACATTAGTGTTTCAATTAGCTTTGATAGCAAAATATTATTTAAATAATGTTTATTTGCCAGTCCAATTAATGTATAAACACTCACTCATGTCTCTGACTTATGCACCAGGTTGCACATTTGCACTATAGACACTTTCTTAATCACTCCATGTCTCTTGGAAACACTGTGCATGCATTTCAAATTGTGCTTCATTCAGGTGAGTGGGCTTGACAAACCACCTGTAGAAACACTCTTCTCTCTTATGCCCCTGACACTTTATCTAAACTCCATCTTACAAGGACTCAATAATGAAAGCGATGTTTACTATAAATGTACCACAATCATGTTGCACTGCTTGCTTCAACCTTAAATACCTCTTGCACAATATTAAACCTTAAATACCTCTTTTGCACAATATTCACTTTTAATACCTCTCTTGCACAATATCCTGCACAACATTGTTCAGTCTCATGTAAAAGTACTTGTATAGCCTGTCTTATGTGTATAGTTTAAATATTTTATTTTATAGTATATGTTAGTTATGCATAGGTTTTTTAAAAAATAGCTCTTATGTCCAGTGTTGTGTTTGTATGTAGCACCGTTGTCCTGCTAGACACGACATTTTGTTCCTCTGTATGTCCACACATGTAGCGGATTGACAATAAAGCTCGACTTGACTTGATATTAAATATACAGAAAAATTTCTGTTCTTTCAAACCACCAAGCAAAATATAAAGTATATAGATAATTATTTTGTTGCTGCTTTTATCATTTTTAAATAGTCTTTTCATATATCTAAAGATTCTTGTTCTAAATATGAATATGCACTTTTTAATATATAGTGTTATCCTGAATAACATGTGGGTGCCTTCTGAAAATATATTTTGCCAAGATTTTCAGAAGTCATTTGTTTGATTTTAATATTTTAATAAATAAATATAAATAAATTAAAGGATACACAACAATCATTGTATGAAAAAAAATAACACATTCATTCAGTGTTCTTGTTGTTTAAATATTTATTTGTAAGAAATGCACTTATGAAAAAAAATAAAAATAAATAATATATATATATATATATACCCTCATATATATATATATTTATTTATTTATTTATATATTTATTTATATATTTGTAAAATGTATATATATGTATATGTGTGTGTGTGTGTGTATAGATATATTTACATATATTGAATTTTTTTTATTTGGCAGGGGTTGATTTATAAATTTTTATTTATTCCATTTAGTTTTGCATGAACAATTTTTTTTAGAAATGTGACCAGTTAACTGTCAAAGCTGAAAAAAAAAAAAAAAAAAAAAAGCTGAAAATATTCACACTGTTTTTTTGTTTTTTTTCTCACATGTTTTCCAGTGTGAGGAGAACGCTAACCTGCAAGACTGCTCTCGCTACCTCAAACTGCCCTTCTCCAAATCAAACCTGCCCGGCAACAACCAAACTGTGAAAGGCACTAAAGAATCTCTGTGGATCACATCATTCCTCTGTTCTACCAAACTCACTCAGAACGGTAATGTGTGTGTATGCTGTGTATGCTGTGTATGTTGTGTGTGGTGCGTGTGTTGTGCATGTGGTGTTTGCAGACACGCCATGTGCATGTGCACACATGTGGTGTGTGTGTGTATGCGTGTGGTGTATGTATGCGTGTGTTGTGTTTGTGTGTGTCTTGTGTGAGTGCATGCTTGTGCATCTTGTGTGAGTATGTGCCTGTTTTGTGTGTGTGTGTGGTGTGTGCGTGCACATCATGTGTGTGCACACCGTGTTGTATTGTGTAGTCACTTGTGAGTGTGCAAATTCTGTGTGCGCTTTTGGTGTATGTGTGCGTGACTTGTGTGTGTGCGCGACGTGTGCATCTTGTCATGTTGTGTCATGTGCGTGTGAGTGTGCATGTGGAGTGTGTGGTGTGTGTCTGTGTGTGTCTTGTGCGTGTTGTGTGCGTGTGCGCGTATCTTGTGTATGTGCATTCCCGTCTTTTGTGTGCATGTGTACATGCATGTGTCGTCTGTGTGTGTGTGTGTCTCATGTGTTTGTGTGTCATATGCTTGTGTGTGTGCGCTTGTGTCTCTACATAGAATATTGATTTGATTTGATTCATCTATTTTGAACAGTATAATCCACTGTTCATCATAATCAATAAATAATTAGGTTGCGTCAAATAATGCATAATTATAATATATAACAATAATAATATAACAAATAATAATGTTGCGTCATAATCAACAAAACATCTCCATATCTGTGCAAACTCAAAAATAACTATTGATTCTAACCAGAGCTGAAATTGAAAAAATAAAACAACAGACCTTTATTATTCCCATGCTGGAAGTCTCCTTTGCATAATAGCCGATATAAAGCACAATGGACACATTGGGGCAGTTTGCATGGAATTTCACGCAGCATTTTGCACAATTCAGTCTCAACACAAAATGTGCACTAATTGCTTATTGTCTGTTTTGTTTTTTCAGGTGACATGCTGGATTTACTGAAATGGAGAGCTCATCCGGAGAGAATCAGTGACAGTCTGTCCAAACTCAAAGAGATCGATGGCTCTGAAATAGTGAAGGTCAGCTTTCTGTTGGTTAATGAGCATGTCAGTCATTAGAGCCTCAGTTGCATACACTTACTAATAAAATCACCTGTTTGTATCAGTTTTTGCAGGATACACTGGATACTCTTTTCGGCATTTTAGATGAGAGCTCGCAGAGATATGCACTCAAGGTGTTCGATTGTCTGGTACGTACAGATCTGCAATTTTGACATAATGAAGAGCAATGAAATCACTTATTGCACTTATTTGCTTATTGCATTCATTTGTCATTCAGGTGCACATTATAAACTTGCTTCAGGATAGCAAGTTTCAGCATTTTAAACCAGTCATGGACACCTACATCGAAAGCCACTTTGCTGGAGCCCTGTCATACAGGTATGTTAAAAACTGTCCTGAATTCATGATCTGAGTTTGTCACTCACTTTGGAAAAAGCAAATGAAAATGCATTTTCCAAAAGCATCACTGAATGATGAAGACTGTTAGATTACAGTAAGAATGACTATGTAACTAATGGAAGAAAAAATATGCCTATAGGTTTAATTTTTAATTTAATTTAATTTAATATTTAATTTAATTTTACTTTAGTTTGCGTTATTGTTTTTATTTTACTTTACTTTATTCTATTTTACTTTAGTTTTTATTTTACTTAACTTTTTTATATTATATTTATTTAATTAAATGTATAATTTTTTAATAATTAAATTCAATTAATTCAATTATTTAAGTTAGAGTTAATTAAGTTAAGTGCAATTTACCAAATAATTTTTTTAAAAATAGTTTATCTGATTTAAGATATTGTGTCTAAACTGAGTCACACAATATCACCTGTTTTTTTTTATTTACTGTTTAGCCAATGAAAACAATTCCAAACCAGCATTTGTGAATCTCAGACACTGAATTGTTTCCCTACTGATTGAGTCAGGTTGTGATCAGTTCAGAGTGCATCAAGTATTCAGTCAGTTTACAAATGACCCATTTGCTTAATTTCTAAATGACTCAGCATTTTGAACTTATCATTGAACAAATAATTAAGGTAACTTAAATTAATTCATGACTGTTTTATTGCTTAAAGTGTATTTGAGACTGAGCATAAAATTCACATCTTATAGTCTAGAAAAAGGAGATCTTGTTTTCCAAAGTCAGTCAATACATGCTTATATAGTTAACCAAGGAAGTTAAGGGAGGTCTTTTTTTGTTACAAGCTGCTTGCAAAGTAATACATAATTATTAATGCATACACACTTACATATAATCAGTGCAAACAATCTGTTATGTTTATAATATTTGCTAATAGTTGTCAAGCATTTGTTTGAATATCGTTTTTCACAGTTCAAAGTATGCTTTGTTGTTTGTTTGACTCTTGTTGTTTTTCTTAAATGGATGGCACTTAGTTTGATATTTTGTTATGTATTGCTGGATATTTTATGCATTAAAAGTGGCTCGACTGTCGAGAAACTGAAAGCATTTGCTCTCTAAAACCAGTACATCACTGATTCTTCACTTGATTTCATTGCATGTTCATTCATCAGGGTCAGAGATCAGCCCACATTACAGCCCACACACTGCTCAAATGTGCATATTACACAACCGGTTAACTTCAAAACTAGACAGAATTAAAATACACAGTCCACAGATCACAAAATAAAAATGAAAATAAAGAGTATCAGCAAAACGTTGACAGACATGAAGTGAAATGTACAAAACTGCAACTTCATGGGCTCTTTAGATGCGTCTTTTAGTTTCTAGTTATTCTTGCTCACTGGTGCGAATACATTGCATCATGCTCTTTCTTTTATAGTCTCTTCCGTTCTGTTCTTTCAGTTCTCCTTTTGTTGAGTTTTTTAGGCTTTTAGAGAGTGTAATCCGCGTTCTTGCAGAACATTGAAAAAGCAGCACAGAAACTTTTCTTTGGCTTTAGTGCAGCGAGTTTCATTTTCTTTCAACTGTTCAATGCAATGCTAAGAAATGGTGGTAGAAATCAACAGGGATTCCACCGTCTGATGATATCGCAATACTTCTTTTTATCTGTTGCAATATGTGAGCTATTGCGATGCGCCGTGATTAAAAAGTCTCTTTTATTTTCTTGCTGCGTCATGGAGTTACTTAAAATAGCGTTTTATACCTCAGAAATTCTGAATGAAGATGTAATGTAAAAAGATAAGAATGGTTCCTGATTGCAACATTTTTGATTATTTCACCCCGCTTTTGCTTTGTCATTTTTGCAGTCGCTTTTTTGTGTACTATACAACAAAACATCCATAAATTGGTAAAAAAAAACAACCCAATATATCCATAATTCAATTGCGAAACTGGTACACAAGTTATACTAATAATACACTTTAAATATATTCTTAATTTGCTGATAATGGGTTCACGTACTTCTTTTTTCACATACTGTATAAAAATGTATGAATAAAATAAATGTATTTGTTATATATAATTTATATTTTATATTATTATAATATTACAATTTTTTATAAACGTTTTTTTATTTTAAAGATTTTTATATTTATTAACTGTGTTAAAATGTATTATATTGGATTAAAAATATTAAATCCAATATTGACTGTTTATTTTATTTATTCATTTATAATTTTTTTAATATTTTATATATTTTTTTATTATATTTCATTTTTAATTTTAATGATTTTTTTTAATTATTTAAATGTATTTGTTTAATTATTTAATACTTTTTTATTTTATATAAAATTTTATTATTTTTTTTTATTATTTTTTTATTTCTTTATTTTTTTAAATAATTTTTATATGCAGGGCTGTTCAAAGTTATTATATGCTTTGATACTAACCCAGATATTGTTGTGTGTCTGGCAGGGATCTGATCAAGGTGTTGAAGTGGTACGTGGACCGCATTATTGACGCGGACCGTCAGGAACACATCCAACAGGTGCTAAAGGTGAGCTTTTCGTATTAATTTTACCCATCCTCCTCTTCGTAATAACATCTACAGTCATCATAGCTTCTCCGTCTCTTGATATTCACAATGTACTGAATATTCAACATCTGAAGAATGTATTATGACTTCAATATCACATTATTTCACACATCCAATACATCTTTAAGTGTTTTATGTTGCCGTCTGTGCTCAGATCTGCTGTTTTTTTTTTTTTTTCTTGCTAGGCAACAGAGTATATTTTTAAGTATATTATCCAGTCCCGGAGGCTGTTTGCGTTGGCCACAGGCGGACAGAACGAGGAGGAGTTTCGCTGCTGTATGCATGAGCTCTTCATGTCCATCCGCTTCTTCCTCTCGCAGGAGAACAAGAGCATGAGGCCCCTCACACATACACAGGTAAGAGGGAGAGATGGAGAGAGAGAGACATCCGGTTATACTGAAAAACTGTTTATGCTTATATTTGACATTGGTGAGAGAGAAAGAGAGAGAGGGTGATCTGTTTATACTGAAAAACATAAACATATACTCATAACGTACACTCTAAAAAATACTAGGTTGTTTAAACCCAACTGTTGGGTTGGTCCATTTTTGACCCAACGTTATTTTTTTAAATAAATATGCTATTTTAAGTTATGAGAGAGAGACATCCTGTAATTCTGAAATACTTTGGGGAAACATATTGAAGTCTAGCATGCAACATTTCTCATTTCTTTTCATCAAGTAATTTTTTATTTAAAGAAATTAATTAATTCATTTTCTTTTCGGCTTAGTCCCTTTATTAATCTGGGGTCGCCACAGCGGAATGAACCGCCAACGTATCCAGCATATGTTTTACACAGCGCATGCCCTTTCTGCTGCAACCCATCACTGGGAAACACCCATACACTCTCATTCACACGCATACACTATGGACAATTTAGCTTACCCAATTCACCTATAACGCATGTCTTTGGACTTGTGGGGGAAACCTGAGCACCCGGAGGAAACCCACGAAAACACGGAGAGAACATGCAAACTCCACACAGAAATGCCAACTAGCCCAGCCGAGGCTCGAACCAGCGACTTTCTTGCTGTGAGGCGATAGCGCTACCCACTGTGCCACCCTAAAGAAATTTAATAAAGTACTAATGTATTAAGTAAATGTAATATTTTAATAGAATAAATTTAAAAACATATATTATATATATATATGCTTTTTTTATTTATTTAAAAAGACATGCATTATTTATATTTACAATGAATAAAAATAGCCAGAAAACCCCACGTTTCATGTAAATTGCTTTTGCTTTAATAAATATGTAGTGTATTTTGTTATGATTTATTGTTCACTATAATTTTTAGCTTGAAGCGTCCTTTAAAACCGCAGGATGCCATTAGAAATCTCTCGGTGGCACAGGTGAAACCTTTTTTGTGTGTGTGTGTGTCAGAGAAATGCCCTTAATTGAATTCCGACAGACGTGTTGCCCTTGAGAAGTGGGATCATTCATATTTCATGAGGAGAATGTCATACAAAGGCTGTTTTGAATGCACTTCCTAAATTCACGCTCTGCATTTGAAGCCTTACGCCAACATGTCCTCCTCGTCTGAGCTGAATGCGGATCTTCCTGTATTCTCCGCCGTTCTGGCTTTTGTTGGGAGTTTTGCCATCAGTCTATATTGATGTTCCTCAAAGAGCCTCAGAGGTGCTCATGTGCCCCCTTTAAAAGACACAGAAGAAAACGGCCAGAGACAGAAATGCTTTGGGTTTTAATGAGAGAAGGAAACATTGTAAGTGGATACAAAGGATAAGCATGAAAAGATTGAACTAGGATGGGGAAAAGAAGTGAGATAATGAAGGCGCTACAAGAAACTCTTGCGATAATATTCACTATTATCACTATTCACTATTATAATAACTTTCACTAGCATAAAGTCTGGTCCATTTGGCAGCAATAACTATCTAACTGGTTATGACGAAACATAATAACCACCAAGTATTTTCTGGAATGGATTATCTGACAGAATTGTAAAACATATGCTATCTGTCTGTCTGTCACTATAGCAAAGCCTAGTCTGGCGTCTGTTAATAACATTTTAAATCATACCAAAAACATGGTAAAACATAATAGCTAACATGCTAACAATGTGTTAAGATGTTAATGTTTTAAAACTTGTTAGTAACATGGTAAATCCATGCTTGAATCTTATTAAATTGTGTGAGCAGCATTGTAAAACATTGTGTTAGCAATTTATGGTAGCATTGTGTTAAACATGGTAGCAACATGTTAAAGCATGCTAGCAGTAGTTGGAATGTGTTAGCCTGGTGTTAAAATGCTAGTAGGATGTTAATTAATGCTAGCATAGTAGCTTTATCATGCTAGAAACAGGATAAAAATGTTAAAAGGCATGTTAGCAAAATATATCAAATATATTAGCATCATGTTAAATCTTGTTATGCTATCAATATGTTGATTGATGTTAACATTGTTTTAAAAGTGGTACCAGTGTGCTATTACCATTTATGCTAGAAATGTGTTAAAACGTGTCAATCACTTTAGCGTTCAACTGTCTAATTACGACTAGCTTAGCAACTAGTCTTTTATTTATATATTTATATCATGAGTATAAGTTTATTTTCACATGATACATGATGAACATATTAAAAACCTTTTAACAAAATGCTAACTCATGTTAGCAAAATATATCAAATATATAAGCAGCATGCTAACCCGTTTTATGCTAGCAATATATTGATCCATGTTAGCATTGTTTTAAACGTGGTACCAGGATGTAACATGCTAGAAATGTGTTCAAACGTGTCAAAAATCACTTTAGCGTTCAGTTATCTATTTACGACTAGCTTAGCAACTAGTCGTTTATTTATATACTTCTAACATGAGTGTATGTTTATCTCACATGATACATAAAATAGTAAAGGCTGTATGTTAAAATGTTAATTCATGTTAGCAAAATATGTCAAACATATATGCGCAGCATGCTAACTCATGTTATGCTAGCAATATGTTGATCCATGTTAGCATTGTTTTAAATGTGGTACCAGGATGTAACAATTTACGCTAGAAATGTTAACACCAAAGCTTAGCGACAAGTCTTTTATTTATATATTTATTACATGAGTATATGTTTATCTCACATGATGCATGCTAAAAATATTAAAGGCTGCATGCTAACAAAATGCTAATTTATTTTAGCAAAATATGTCAAATATATTAGTAGCATGTTAGCTCGTGTTATGCTAGCATTGTGTTTATTCGTGTTAGCGTTGTTTTAAACGTGGTACCATCATTTAAGAGTTTACGCTGGAAATGTGTTAACAGCAAAGCTTCAAGCGACAAGTCTTTATACATTTATAAGCATAAATGTATGTTCATCTCACAATATTCATTACCCATGTGTTAGACTGTGGTTTGGTCATTTTAATCTTCATAGAGTGCAGAACAAAGGCAGCCATGCTAATCCCCCATAATCCAAATTCTCTCCCACCCCTCTATAAACTCAGCGCTGGTCCTCACAGCAGGATTACGTGTTGGGGTTTGACCCTTTTCCCTCTTCTGTCCATGTTCCTCCAGTATCTGAGATTCATTTAGTCAGTGGGTTAGTGGTTAAAGATCACTTCATCAGACATTAACATTAGAATAATCCATTAGGTCCGTTAGTTAATGTATTTATTTAGTTAATACAGCATTTATTAATCATAGTTCAACATTAACTAATGCATTGCTAAAATCCAAAGTTAACGTGAACTGACAGGAACTGAAGTTATTTAAATTAAATGACGTTAACAAAGATGAATAAATACCATAATAAATGTTTTACTGACTGTTTGTTCATGTTAATACATACATGAACTAATGAACCATTATTTTAAAGTGGTCCCTTTATTTTTGTCACTGAAAAAGTAAAACCGAATTTGAAAACATACATTCGATTAGTAATTTAAAATAATATTTTATTTTATTTTATTTTAAAACAATCCTTATTTTAAAAATATCTTCATTTTTTTTGTTGCATATTACACTTACTGTTTCTTATTATTCTTATTCTTTTATTCTTATTATTCTTATTCTTATTCCTATTCTTATTCTTCTTATTCCTATTCTTATTGTTCTTATTATTATTATTCTTATTCTTATTCTTTTATTCTTATTGTTCTTCTTCTTCTTATTCCTATTCTTCTTCTTCTTCTTCTTCTTCTTCTTCTTCTTCTTCTTCTTCTTATTCTTCTTCTTCTTCTTCTTCTTCTTCTTCTTCTTCTTCTTATTCTTATTCTTATTCCTATTCTTATTCTTCTTATTCCTATTCTTATTGTTCTTATTATTATTATTCTTATTCTTATTCTTTTATTCTTATTCTTATTGTTCTTCTTCTTATTCCTATTCTTCTTCTTCTTCTTCTTCTTCTTCTTCTTCTTCTTCTTATTCTTCTTCTTCTTATTCTTCTTCTTCTTCTTCTTCTTCTTCTTCTTCTTCTTCTTATTCTTATTCTTATTCTTATTCTTATTCTTATTCTTATTCTT
>CAIGQV010019029.1:13474357-13493933 GCA_903798115.1 Danio jaintianensis | reverse complement strand
TATATATATATATATATATTTTTTAAACAATACATTTACAACTTACATTGTCCTTTTTTGCATATTACAGTTACTGTTTGTTGTTGTTATTATTATTACTATTATTATTTTTATTATGATAATTATTATTATAAGTGAGTTTTTATTTGGTACTTTTCCTGTAGGTTTGTGATGCAGTATTCAAAGTTGCTGTTGTGTTTTCGCTCATTTAGTTTACTGTAAACTATGTGTAACTGTGACTGTGTTTGTCTGCGCCCACACAGGCGGTGTTTCTGCAGTCATTCCCCGCCCTGTATAACGAGTTACTGAAGCTTTTCACTGTCAGAGAAGTGGCCACGTTTGTCCGAGAGACTCTGGGCAGCCTCCCGACTGCCAGCCAACCAGACTGCCCCCTAGAGGCCGTCAAACTGCACTGCATCGCCAAAACTGTGGACAGTCAACTTTACACCAACCCTGGTAAACACACATACACACACACACACACACACACACTCATAACAGACATAAAGATCAACATACGGCAACATGTATCTACCTGTTACTAGGCATGGGATTCTGACGGTATGATAACCTTGGATAAAAAATATCACGGTTTCACGGTATGACATGATTGTGATTACTGCTCTAAAATATGTTCTTTTATTAAATCTCTGGGTGAAAAAAACAGCAACTATTTTCCCATTGAATACAATATATTTTATTTTAAGAAACATTTCAAATATTTTGGAGTAGTAAACATGTCAGACTAAAAAATGAAAATAAATCATTGACTTCTGCTGTCTTCATTAGTTTCAAAAACACAGATTTCTTTACAACTTCTCTACGACTACAAGGCATCTTTGGAAATCTTTCTTTTCTTTGGATATACAGTAAGCCACTGCACAGTTCAGGTCTATAGCATGCTTGGATGTTGGTGTTAAAGAGATAAAATAAGAGCTAAATTGTGGGCTGACCAGTAGATTTGAATGTGGAGGGTCCCTTTCTGCTAGAGATACTGTTCCTCTAAAAAACTAAATAAAGTAGTCCGTTTCTGGGTCTATCAAGTGCCAAAGCAAACAACAAATAGTACTAATATACACTCACAGTGTGCTGTAATAATATTGACAATCATCGCAATATTTATGTCAGATGGTCAGACAGTGATTCATGCACTGTGTGAAAACATGTTAGCAACATGATTCATTCTTGCAACTTAACTTAATTTGCAACCTGTAGAATGATGTCATGTGGTGTAAGTGTTAGCAGTGTGTTAATAATGCTAACAGTCTTAATGCATGCTAGTAACATGTTTAATAAAAGTTAAAGGATTCACATCAAGTAATGCTAGCAATGCATTAACCATGCTAGCAAAATTTAGCATCATGAAGCACATGAAAACTTGCAGGTAGCATGTTAATTTATTGTAGAATTACATTATACTGTACTTTAAAAATGGTAAAAACATACTAGCAAACATAGATATGTAGCATGATGTTAATGTTAACATAGTGTTGGTTAATGCTAGTTAAGTGTTAGTGACATGGTAATAACACGCTAATTGATGTTGCCAACCACACTAAAAATATAATTCAGTTAGTAACACGGTGAGTCATTTTCGCAACTTAACTCCATTTGCAACATGTTGAAAGTGTTGTCATGTAGTGTAAGTGTTAAATAACATGTTAAATAAAAGTTAAAGGATTCATAAAGTTAAGCTAGCAGTGCATTAACCTTGCTAACATAATGTGGCAACATGTAGCATGTTCATTTATGGAAGCATTGCATTATACTGTACTTAAGCATGGTAAAACATACTTGAAAACAGAAATGTGTTAGCTAGGTGTTTAGCAAGATGTTAATGTTAGCATAGTGTTAATTAATGCTAGTTGCGTGTTAATGACATATTAACAACATACTGATTGATGCTGCTAACGACAAAAAATATATGATTCTTGTTAAAAATGTGTCAGTAACAAGTCTGATGTCACAGTTTCTGGATACAAACGCTCTATAAGATAACAGCAAATGCTACTAATATATGCTCACTCTGTGCTGTAATACTGAAAATCATGATCGGAATGTTTAAATCAATGTCAGACAGTGATTCATCTTTTACAAATGGTTACATTATTGGTGTCTGGGATGTCCAGTAAGTCCAGAAACTGTAGCGAACACCACGATTTTGTAAAATAATCACATTTTGTAAAAAAAAAAACTCCTGAACATTAAATTAATCGTGGTTTCCAAAATGTTATGATGAACAAATGCATCTGTTCTACAAACTGAAGTTACAGAGAAGAAGTTTTTCAGTTCAGAGAGAGAGAAATTGTTTTAGATTAGCAAGGATCAATTAATTTGTCTGGGCACTTTAATGTGTGATATGACTAAACAGTGGTCATAAATGGATATTGACAATGTTTTCTCAATTGAAATGAGTAGAGGCTTGGACCTGGAAACAGTATTCTGAGTCAACAGTGAAAATAAATTAGGTGACAGCCATAGAGTGAGTTTTCTGCATATTTTTGTGTGTTTTTGTCAGATTCCAGATGTGTCCTGCTGCCAGTGGTGTTGCGTTTGCTCCAGGCTCACATGCAGGAGCAGAGAGATCTGGTCATGTGTGCTCATATACTCACCTGCATGCTGTCTCTCCTCAAAAAGGACGACACGGTAGGAGAACAACACAGACACTTTTAGGATGAGTTCACGTATGTTTGGTTTGTTTGGGATAAAGTGAACTCTGCTGCAGTTGTTCGATCAGTTTATTTTTTTCTGAACTGGACCTAATGAACCAAGACAACTGAACTACAAATGTTACACTCTTAAAGGGATAGTTCACCCACAATTGAAAATGTACTCACTATTGACTCTCCTCAAAGGTTATAAACTTTTATGGGTTTCTTTCTTCAGTTGAACACTAAAGAAGATATTTTGAAGAAAGATGAAAACATGTAACCATTGACTTCCATTGAAACAAATACTATGAGAGTCGATGGTTACAGGTTTCCAGCGTTCTTTAAAATTTCTTCTTTTGTGTTCAACAGAAGAAAGAAACTCAAACTAGTTGAGGATGAGTAAATGATGACAGAATTTTCATATTCGGGGGAAGTAGAATCTGTTTGGCTTGACAATTATGATTTATGTTGTTTTTTGGGAATTGCAGTACATTTTTATGCATTTGGTAGGCAAATAATAATAAAAAAAAATCACAAAATATTATACATTTATATTTGAATGTAAATTATATTTGACATTTTTGCTAAATATTTAACTTTAAGTTTTTATTTATAAGGATTACCTATTAAATATAAAAAATGTCTTGGTTTAATGAATTACAGCATTTATACATATTTTACATTCAGTTAGCAGCAGATTTTGTTCACATTAATAACTTAGAGACTAAAATCAACCCCATTACGTTTAATGCATATTCTTAAAACCACTGTAACAAATGTGCAGTGCTCAGGTTTTTATGCATAACCATAACTGTCTGTTTACACACGCTATTGTAGTTTGATAAAATAAAAGATATTTTTGTGTGAATTTCTTCTATATCAGCACAATTAATTCACCAGCACACAAGCCTAACGTGAGGAACCATGCACAGCTTCCTGTAGATAGGCATGTCATTCAGAAGTTTTGCACATCTCCAATCAGTGTTGACTTCTGCTTTGAAGGAGAGCAGGGGAAAAACTGGGATGTGAAAATGCTGATTCTGGTCTGAATGCAGACGTTCAGCCTGACCTTGAAGATAAAGGCTGTGTGTGTGTGTGTCTTGCATTTGTATAAGCCGAAATGACAGCTGAACCTTTCATGACTGTCTCACCCTTTCTGGCATTAACAACCTGTCAGAAAATCACCACTGACCTCTGCTGAATTGTGTGTTTGTGTGTGTATATGTGTATGTGCGTGTGTGTGCATGTTTGTTTGTTTGTTTGTTTGTGTGTCTGTCTGTGTGTGTATGTTTGTGCGTGTGTGTGCGTGTGTGTGCGTGTGTGTGCGTGTGTGTGCGTGTGTGTGCGTGTGTGTGCGTGTGTGTGCATGTGTGTGCATGTGCGTGCATGTGCTTGCGTGCATGCATGCGTGCGTGCGTCTATCTGTCTATCTGTCTATCTGTCTGTCTGTCTGTCTGTCTGTCTGTCTGTCTGTCTGTCTGTGTGTGTATGTATGTCTGTCTGTCTGTCTGTCTGTGTAGGATTCCAGCTCATCTGAAGAGGTGGATCTGATCGTGGAGAGTGTTTTGGCTGTTTTACTGCGGACTATACTGGAAGTTGCTAACAGGCCACAAACTGCAGGGCCGACGCTACGGCCACAAGTTCAAGACGTTACGGTATGAAATTAATCGAATTATATACTATTGTTCAGCACACATAAAACATAAAGACTCCTGAAATTAAATAAATCATGGTTTCCGCAAAAAAAATATTCAGCAGTTTTCAAAATGTGATAATTAACTAATGCATCTATTGTACAAACTGTAGTTACAGAAGTTTTTCAGTTCAGAGAGAGAAAGTAATGTTTTAGATTTGCCAGGATTAATGAATTGGATTAAAAGGGATAGTAAAGACATTTAAAATAAAATAAACCTGAAAAACATTTATCACAGAAAATATTAAGCTGCATAATTGTTTTCAACATTAAGTTAGTAATTGCATATTTTTTTATTAATTATTAATTGTATTAGAAAATCAATAAAAAAAATACATTACTGATATTTTTGTTAATCTAGAATGAATTTAGTTATACAAAATATTAATGTTTATAACCTTTATAGAGTAAAGATGTTCATAATGTTACAAAAGGTTTCTATTTCAAATAAAATCTGTTCTTTTGAATTTTTAATTGTTCAAAAAATCCTGAAAAGCACAGCTGTTTTCAACACTTATAATAAAAAATGACAATAATAAATGCTGATATTAATAAATGCAATGGCTTTGTTTACTTTTAATTATTTAAAAAAAATAAAAAAACCTTTATCACAGGAAATATTAAGCAGCATAATTGTTTTCAAGATAAATTAGTAAATTAGTAATTGTTTTTTTTAATTAGTTGTATAAAAAAATCATTTAAAAATATATTACTGATATTTTTTTATTAATCAAGCTGTACAAACTCTTAATGTTTATAATCTTCATAATATAAAGACGTTTATAATTTCACAAAAGGTTTCTATTTCAAATATTTTCAAATGTTCTTTTCAATTTTTATGCGTTTAAAAAATCCTGAACAGCACATATGTTTTCAACACGGATGATAATAATAAATGCAATGGCTCTAAAAACAAATACAGCAATGTTTAGAAAGAATAAAAGTGCGGGTGAAGCGAGCCGAAACGGAGCGTCAGAAAGCAGCCCTGAGGGTGAAGAAAGCACAGGGTTTTCCCCTCATCAATGCATTTAATCCTTTATAGTGCACTCATTGAAATACTCATCTTAAAAGCCCTTAAGTGTGTTAATGGGGGTTATTACAAGACTTTTAAATAATAAATAATGCTAAATAATGTTATAATGAGGGGCAGTGAGGTGACCATGCACATATAAGTTGGCAATATTATTTTATCTTACATTTAAGCTGTTTAAGAATGCAATAAAATACAATAAATGTAATGTCTTAAAGCTATGCAGAGCATGTTTAAACAAGTGTTCAAATTAGTCATGATTTATTTCAAAAGTTTTTCAGAAGCACATTTATGGGTTTTGATGCTACATGAATGGGTTTTGATGCTACTGTAAAACTGTGTCAATAGTTTTAATTTTGGTCACACTTTATTTTAATGTAAAATTCTTGCTATTAATAAACCAGGGCTGAGCCTGGTCAGTACCTGGATGGGAGACCACATGGGAAAACTAGGTTGCTGGGTTGGAAGTGGTGTTAGTGAGGCCAGCAGGGGGCGCTCAACCTGAGATTTGTGTGAGTCCTAGTACCCCAGTATAGTGATGGGGACACCATACTGTCAGTGAGCGCCATCTTTCGGATGAGACGTTAAACCGAGGTCCTGACTCTCTGTGGTCATTAAAAATCCCATGACACTTCTCGTAAAGAGTAGGGGTGTAACTCCGGTGTCTTGGCCAAATTCCCTTCTCCGGCCCTTATCATGACTTATCATCATGACCTCCCAATCATCCCCATCCACAGAATTGACTGTATCACTGTCTCTCCACTCCACCTATAGCTGGTGTGTGGTGAGCGCACTGGCGCCGTTGTCCTGTGGCTGTCGTCGCATCATTCAAGTGGATGCTGCACACTTGTGGTGGTGTGGAGAGACCCTCCCCTCATGATTGTGAAGCACTTTGGGTGTATGGTCATACATGATAAATGCGCTATATAAATACACACATTAAATTACATTATGAACTGACTTTTATCTCAATTAACTCCTAATTCACTGCTTATTGATAGTTATTAAAGTTTTAGTAGGTATTTGATTAGGAACGTAGAATAAGGTGATGCAGAAAATACTAGTAAACACTAATTAAATAGCCAATATCTTAATAATATGCAGGTAGTAAGTTAGTTATTAGTGAGAATACCTAAACTAAAGTGTTACCTTATTATTATTATTATTTTTCTGTCACTATATGTTTCTGATATGTTGAATATGTGTGTTTTAGGGGGAGTTTGTGTCTTGTCTTTTGGCTCTGTTGAGGCACATGAAGGATAAACACTATCAGCAGCTCCTGCAGAGGTTTACCAGTAAAGAAGACCTGCGGGTGAGAGTCTACAACACACTTTGTCTCACTGACGTCTCTTCATCACACACACATGCAGTTAAAGTCAAAATGATTCGCCCTCCTGTGAATTTCTTATTCTTTTTCAAATATTTCCCAAATGATGTTTAACAGAGCAAGGAGTCTTTCACAGTATTTCCTATAATATTTTTTCTTCTGGAGAAAGTCTTATTTGTTTTATTTAGACTAGAATAAAAGCAGTTTTAAATTTTTTTAAAAACATTTTAAGGTCAATATTATTAGCCCCCATATACAATGACTTGCCTAATTACCCTAATTAACCTAGTTAAGTGTTTAAATTGCACTTGAAGCTGAATACTAGTATCTTGAAAAATATCTAGTAAAATGTTATGTACTGTCATCGTGGCAAAGATAAAATAAATCAGTTATTAGAAATGAGTTATTAAAACTATTATGTTTAGAAATGTGTTGAAAAAAATCTTCTCTCAGTTAAACAGAAATTGGGGTAAAAATATATGGGGGTCTAATAATTCAGAAGGGCGAATAATTCTGACTTCATCTGTATAAAACTGTCTCTCGGTCAGGACTTTCTCCTGCACATCTTCACTGTGTTTCGGATCCTGATCCGGCCAGAGATGTTCCCCAAAGACTGGGCCGTCATGAGGCTCGTCACCAACAAGTCAGAAGCATTATTTCACTTTTTTTTTAATTGAACATATGTTTTTAGTGTGAGAATTTAGCATGGGATCTGATATGCGATCTGATTAATTAATTTTTTCAGCATCATCATCACCACTGTGCTCTACTTGTCGGATGCTTTAAGAAAAAACTTCCTCAGTGAGAAATTTGACTATAAGGTTTGTTCTCAGTCTGCTTGAAATGGTCGATCTTTTGTTTTTTTTCTCTATAATTATTATCATTTTTTCCCTGTAGGTTTGGGATTCGTACTTCTGTCTGTCTGTTATATTCATCAACCAAGGCTGCCTTCAGCTCGAGACCTTCTCCGCCTCGAAGAAGAAGAAAATACTGGAAAAGTGAGGGCCAGAAACCTGTCTATTTCTATTTTTATATATATATATATTTCTGTTGTCATTTTAATTTTAGGTCGTTTTTTTTTTTTAATGTGTTTTTGTTATTGTTATTATTTTGTTACTTTTTTTTATAATATAATACAATTATATAATGCTATGTACTATATATTTTTTATTATAGATTAATACATTGTTATTTAAATTAAATTTAATAAGATATTTTATATTAAATATTCTGTTTAAGATATTTTGTCATGTTCAAGTAATTGTTAAAGGAAACTATTTCCTTCACATACTATTTATTTGTTTGTTTGTTTGTTTATTTTTTATTCATTCTTGCTAATGTTAATTTTATTTAGCAAAAAATAAATAAATAAATAAATAAATGTAGTACCAAAAATGAATCTGAAAGCAGATTCAGTTATCCTACAAATATCTCAATTATATTTTGATCCTTAATCTGTGACGGGAACAAGTGTTTTAACATAAGGTTGTTCTTTTTCTTTCTTTTTTCCAATTTGTAATGTGTTTGTGTGCAGGTATGGAGACATGCGTGTAATGATGGGATGTGAGATTTTCAGCATGTGGCAAAATTTAGGCAAGTCATTACCCAACACCTGAAAATCTTCACCAATCTCGCATCTTATTCATACGTGTGATAAACATCCATTTCTGTTGCTGCAGGAGAGCACAAGCTGAACTTCATCCCGGCGATGATCGGGCCGTTTCTGGAGGTGACGCTAGTGCCTCAGCCGGACCTGAGGAACGTCATGATCCCCATTTTCCATGATATGATGGACTGGGAGCAGCGGCGGAGCGGAAACTTCAAACAGGTCACACAGCGCCCTCTTCTGGACACCTGTGACCTCTAAATGCACAAAAACTCACATTTTTTCTTTATTATTGCACAGGTCGAAGCTAAACTCATAGACAAGCTGGACAGCCTGATGTCAGAGGGCAAGGGAGACGAGACCTACAGAGAGCTTTTCAACAGCATGTGAGTCAAAACATTGGAAAAATATGAACAGACGTGCTTGATTAGATGAATTACAGCGATTTAGGCTTGATCTTCTTAATGTTGGATGTCGCAGTGATTTGTAAATCATGGTTATTTCTCATGTTATGCGTCATTGTGGAGAACATCCGACACCATGTCTGAAAGGCTTCACATTTTGATAGAAAGACTTTTAAAAAAATAAGTGCTACAGCTTAAGTTTAATATAAAAATGAATGATGTCAAAGGCAAACGTTTTTTTTTGTGTGTGTGTGTGTGTGTGTGTGTGTGTGTGTGTGTGTGTGTGTGTGTGTGTGTTTTTTTTGCTGTTGTTCATTTAATAAATGATTGAGTGATAAATTATTGACCTACTTTGATACTTATCATTTAAAGAAATTTGGTCACAACACCGAATTTATCTGGAAGAGCGCTGTGAATTATGTTTGGAAAATGCAATGTTAATACCATTATAAAGTCATGAAAATATATACATATACATAGATATACAGACGTGAGTAATAAATAAAAAATATATAAAATTCATTTAAGCTTCTTGTGAGCTAAAACTAAAAACTATTAACACAAAAATCAATAAAAAATCCCCCCAAAAAATATCAATTAATACAATGTGTCATTAGCTATGTTTCCATCCAAAGATGCGGATTTTACCATCACATGATCTCTTATAACAAAATCACAAAAGACTTTTTTAATGCGCATACTGGAATTTGTTCGGTAAAAGTGTTTCCATTGTAGTTTATGCGCATCTTTTCTTATCGAATAAAAAGTTTATCCTACTCAGATTGTTTTTTATGCGCATTTTCAAAACTTATGCGCATCATGGCATTTCCATCCACTTTTTTTTTTTTTATGCGCATATCCAAAATGTGCATAAAAATAGGTGGCTGGAAATATAGTTCTTGTCGACAAACATCCAACACCATCTCTGGAAAGCTTCACATTTTGATAGAAAGTCTTAAAAAAAGTGATACAACTTCATTTTAATTTAAAAAAATGAATACAAAAAATAATAATAATAATAAAAGAAAAATAAATACAAAAAAGTTATAAACAAAGAATCATCCTATTTCGGGTTAATTGCGTCTGTGACATTAATCACATTAATGAATATTGTTATATATGATATTCATTATATTCAATGTACATGTAGTGTAATAATAGTTGGTATGTCCTACTGAAAATATGGTCAATCTTTTCTGAAAATAATTGAACACCACCAAGACATTTTACAGTACGAGTTATACAATAAATGACGATAATTCGTTAAACAATTATTCAAATAAAGTTAAATTGAGAATTATATCATCCATTTTTGCATGACAGCTGATTTTGGTAATACAAATCTTCATTTTTTCAGTTTTCCTTCTACTAACTGCACTAATATGGTATGAGTGGATGCTGTTGACATTAATCTATTAACATGATTTTATTTTGTTAATGCTGCTCTGGACTAGAATTCCTCTGTTCGGTCCGTATCCTAGGTAAGATGACCACTGATGTGTGTGTGTTGTGCTGGACAGGTGTGTGTAGGGCATGATGGGATATGTGATGGGCAGAAGTGTGACTTTTTTTCTGCTGTTTTGTGTTTTCTCTGTCAGTCTGTTGAAGAAGATTGAAAGAGAAACATGGAGAGAGAGTGGGATTTCTCTCATCGCCACTGTCACGCGGTTAATGGAGCGACTGCTAGACTACAGGTCTGACACCGAGCAGAAAAACACACCAATACTGCCTGAATTTAAGATTTGAGAGCATTGCATGAAATGTTATAAAAATACTAGCTGTTCAGACATTTAAAAAATGATTTCATATAATTCATTATTCTGGGCAACACAGTGGCTCAGTGGTTAGCACTGTCGCCTCACAGCAAGAAGGTTGCTGGTTTGAGTCCCGGCTGGGTCAGTTGGCATTTCTGTGTGGAGTTTGCATGTTCTCCCCATGTTGGCGTGGGTTTCCTCCGGGTGCTCTGGTTTCCCCCACAGTCCAAAGACATGTGCTATAGGTGAATTGAATAAACGAAATTGCCCGTAGTGTATGGGTGTTTCCCAGTACTGGGTTGCAGCTGGAAGGGCATCCGCAGTGTAAAACATGCTGTATAAGTTGGCGGTTTATTCCACTGTGGCGACCCCTGATGAATAAAGGGACTAAGCCGAAGGAAAATGAATGAATTTATTATTCTTTATTATTCTATATAATTATAAAATATAGTAATTTGACATGTTTTTATTTATTTATTTACTTTGTTTTGATTTAGTTACATTTTTGTTCTGTAACATTTTTTATATAATAATATATATTTGATATATTTGTATTGTTGTTTTATTTATTTTATAGACAAGTATATGTATTTAACAGAGATGTGTTTAGTTGATTCAAATGAGCACTAAATACTTTTGATTGTGTCACAAAATATTTCAGTAAATATCACACCATAAATGTAATTTACCATATAATACATCACTTACAGTAACATCAAAACAGATTAATACACAGTACTGCATAGCATGTCAAAATGCAACAAAACAAAATCAATTAAATGAGAAAACAATAACACGCATTAAAGCACATCTAAACTGCAATGAAACGGTTCACGACAGCCACAAATTAGATCAATAACACCTCTCAAAATGCATTTAAAAAATCCAATAACACTCATAAAAACACGACAAAATGGTTCATAACAATGTCTCAATTAAAAACGCACTTAAAAATGCCTCTTTTCTGTTTTGCAGAGACTGTATGAAGTTGGGAGAAGTGGATGGAAAAAAGATTGGCTGTACAGTCAGTCTGCTGGTGCGTTATTCACAATCTTTCATACCAATGTTTATCACTTTAAGTATTATTCACTTAAAACCTGTATGTCTAGCTTTGAGTTTCGTTTTGAAACTCAGATTTATAGTGAATGCTCTCAGTCTAAGTTCAAGACCTGCAGTATTAAAAGGAGAATTATTTAGCACTTTAATTCAACAAAACACTAGTCTTTTTCACCGTTAAAGGCTGTGTTGTTGATGACCTAGTGCTGGAGTGATTTTTTTTGTACTTTTATTTTCAAGTCTCTTCTTATAAATCCGTTCATATAAAGCAGAGGCACGCTGAGAAGCATTTGAAGAGCATCATCTCCACAGCTCTTTGTCTCTTTTCTGCAGAACTTCTACAAAACAGAGCTGAATAAAGAAGAGATGTACATTCGCTACATTCACAAGCTGTATGACCTGCATCTGAAAGCACAGAATTACACAGGTACTCCAGCATGACATGAAGCACAGATTGAAGCATATAAAGCAGAGAAAAAAATTTGAGAACAAACCACATTTTTCAAAATTTGGAGATCACTGCTTGGTTATATTTGAGGTTACATCCTAACAGTATGAAAAGTGCAGTTTTTAACATATATGTGACCCTGGAACCCTATATGTCGCACGGGTATGTTTTATGGGAATAGCCAAAAATATATTTGTATGGGTCAAAATTATTGTCTAGCTATCATTAGAAGTTCAGATTTCTTCCAGCTATCAGTGATAATCTGCTACCTGGTGGTCATTTCCTTAATTATCTGAAATGTATAAATTAAGAACTTCATTTTGACAACTTTAAAGGTGATTTTCTCAGTATTTTGACGTTTGGAACCATCAAAATCCGGATTTTTCAAATAGTTGGATCTCGATCAAATGTTGTCTTATCCTAACAATCCCACACATCAATGCAAATCTTATTTATGCTATTTAATCAAGCTTTTAGATGATGTTTACATCTTAATTTGCCAAATATTGACACTTATAACTGTTTTTTTGGTCCCATATTTCATGAGTTACATAGACTGTATTCTGAAGTAGAATATAAACTAAAATGAGATATAAAATTAGCAAAAACACTGATTGAAATGACTGAAAACGTTCAGATTTCTTCCATTTATCAGTGATAATCTACCTTTAACACCTCAATTATCTGACAAATCCATTTAACTAATCTTTCTTAATACTACGAACTCTGCTGACCTTAAACTTTGATCACCGTGTTTTCCACAAAATGAAAGGCTTCTGTTGAAGTAAAAAAAAAAAAATTAATAACAAAAGAAAATACTAAATTGGCATTTTTTGTGTGGAGAGTTTGCATGTTCTCCCCGTGTTGGCGTGGGTTTCCTCCGGGTGCTCCCCCCCGTGCCAAGGACATGCACTATAAGTAAATTGGATGAGCTAAATTGGCCGTTGTGTATGAGTGTGTGTATGATTGTGAGAGTGTATGGGTGTTTTCCAGTACTGGGTTGCGGCTGGAAGGGCATCTGCTGCGTAAAACATATGCTGGAATAGTTGGCGGTTCATTCCGCTGTGGTGACCCCTGATAAATAAGGGACTAAGTTGAAGGAAAATGAATGAATATTATATTGAAAAGCACTGTTCTACTAGCATGGTTTAACACCGCAACTAAAATTCCTTATAATTTTTGATAGACTGAGCTTACTAAAAGAAAATCAGCTGTTAATAAATCACTCCCTAATCTTGATTTCCACTCTTATTTCATCACATTTTTATCTCTACAGAGGCCTCGTATACTCTTCTGCTGTACGACGAGCTCCTGGAATGGTCTGAAAGGCCCTTGAGGGAGTTTTTGAGTTATCCCATGCAGAGCGAGTGGCAGAGAAAGGAGTATCTGCATCTCACCATCATCCAGAACTTTGATCGCGGAAAGGTCTGAATATCCTCTGCATTATTTCCATTCGTTTTTCTTCACGCAGCTCCTGCTCGCTATCAAATTATTAGTGGGTGATTGTATTTCGAGCGGTTATCCTTCAAAATGAAATGCTATTTACATAATCAGTGACTCAATCACTTTGTCTCTTGATGAGAGTAAAAAAAATCAGTGCATTTGTTGTCTGCTGTCCTCGCGGCTGAAGTCAGGATGCTGGATTTAGAAAGCAATATCACTGAAACGTTTCTGCTTGATAAATGATTTGCGTTTTAGTGTACATGGATGTTTGGCAAATGAAATGGATCTGGCCTTTTTAGTCACTATAAAATATTGCAGTTGAAAGTGCAGCTAATATAAAAGGTGTCTCATAAGTACAGTATAAACTAAAATATATGTATTATGTTGTACATATTACATGGTACATATTCAACATTAGTAGATTAGTAAATACAGATGTTTATATTTTCTTAAAAAACATTACATTTGCTAAAACATACATAACAGGTAATAAAGTACTTTAAAAATTATGCTTCATGCTTACTTGCTTTAACATTTTGATTTAATTGGAAAATATAAACCCATATAAATAATTTTTTGTTATCAAATCATATTTTATTTTATAGGTTTAAAGGGGAAACAAAGCAATATTAATATATTTTTGTATTCAAATTATATATATTTTTTATTTTATTTGTACTTCATGCTTACTTGCTTTAACATTTTGGTTTAATTGGATAATATAAAGCCATATTAATGTATTTTTTGTAGGCAAATCATATTTTATTTTGTTTTATAGGTTTAATTGGAAAATATGAAGCAATATTAATATATATTTTTTATTCAAATCATTATTTTTTATTTTATTTGTGCTTCATTCTTTAACATTTTGGTTTCATTAGAAAATATAAAGCCATATTTATTAATTTTTTTAGCAAATCATATTTTATTTTTTAGGTTTAATTGGAAGATATAAAGCATTAATAATATATTTTTATATTCAAATGATTATTTTTTATTTTATTTGTGCTTAATGCTTAATTTAAATGGCATTTTGGTTTAATTGGATAATATAAAGCCATATTAATAGATTTTTTGTAGGCAAATCATATTTTAATTAATTTAATTTAATTTTTTTGTTTTATTTTATAGGTTTAATTGGAAAATATAAAGCAATATTAATATATCTTTCTATTCAAATCATTATTTCTTATTTTATTTGTGCATCATTCTTACTTGCTTTAAATTACATTTTGGTTTTATCAGAAAATAAAAAGCCAAAATAATTTATTTTTTGCATGCAAATCATATTTTATTTTGTTTTATAGGTTTAATTGGAAAATATAAAGCAATATTAATATAATTTGTATTCAAATTATTTTATTTTTTATTTTATTTTATTTTATTCAGAGTATTGATGATGCTCTAGTGTCTCCTACTGGTACCTTCTGAAAGTGCATGTGAATTAAAAACGCTCCTCTCTCCTCAGTGTTGGGAGAACGGCATCCTCCTGTGCAGAGAGTTAGCAGACCAGTATGAATCCTACTACGATTACAGAAACCTCAGCAAGATGAGGGTGAGTTACAGCTCTTTAAAGAAGCGCATTTTCTCAGCTCTTAAAGGAATCATCATTTCATTAACATAAACCCGCACACATTTACATAGCAACCCCCAATTTGTGACTTAATGCATCTTTTTACATGCAAGCCAATCATAATAAAGGTCATTTAAATAACACTTTAAGGCAGATAATGTAGAAATTGTTGTGCAAATATATTTTTATGCAATAAATATTCACATTTAGTCAGTTAGTTGCATGACGTGTAAAATACTCTGCAAATTATATGCAAATCACAGATGATGGAGGCTTCGTTTTACGATAAAATCATGGACCAACAGCGTCTGGAGCCGGAGTTCTTCAGAGTGGGCTTTTACGGCAAGAAGTTCCCCTTCTTTCTACGGGTTTGTGTCATATTGATGCTAGTCTGATTGTCTCTGACAGTAACTCTGAAGTCCACTTGGTGTCAGTATTAACCAGATTATTTGTGTGTGTGTGTGTGTGTGTGTGTGTGTGTGTGTGTGTGTGTGTGATGTGCAGAATAAGGAGTTTGTGTGTCGTGGTCATGACTACGAGCGTCTGGAGGCGTTCCAGCAGCGCATGCTCAATGAGTTCCCTCATGCTATCGCAATGCAACACGCCAACCAGCCTGACCAGACCATCTACCAGGCTGAAGCTCAGTGTATCCTCCACACACCTCTGCCATTTACTCACTCAAAAGAGTCTTACATTTGCAGGTGCGCTACAGTCGGTGTTTTTTTTTATATAGCTTATACTTACACTTAGGAATCTGAACACAAAACGCTGAATTTAAGTGTGCAAAACAAAGCTTTCTGCGAAGTAAATTTCCCTTACAGAAAAAACATACATTTTACTTGTGCATTTACACACGTGAAATATGTGGAACATAAATCGAACACAAGTGAAACATATGTGAAACATGGTTTTAGAATATTTTCATGTGACACTCGTGACCAAATATGATCAATTGAGGACGTGTGAAAATATGATCGCATAAAAATTTTTAAATGTTATGTTCCAAAACAATGTCATGTGTTTCACATCACGTCATTGTGATATTAACATGTGATTTGCCAAAATTTAGTTAGCAAAACAGAATTTCTTTTGAGTAAATTTGCAAATATGTCTGATAATCTGATAATCCATATTAAATATTAATCAAAGCAAATATTTATTTGATGAAATTTCCTCTCAACCATCGGTTTGGTGTGTCCAGGCCTTAAGGGCTAGAGTTTTAGTTGCATTTGGTGTGCATTATATCAGCATTTTGATGTAAAACATCCTTCCTGTCATTTTAACCACTGACTTTTAAGTTGAAATCCTGAAATCACATCATTTGGAAGTTACAGTCTACTTTCCCAATCCTTTGATACTACAAACAGTACTACACCAATATCTTTATTCTGCCTGGTGTTGATTTGCAAGCAAGTAGCCAATTTGACAAACTATTTACTAGGGCTGCACAATATGTCGTTTCAGCATTGATATCGCAATGTGCGCATCTGCAATCGTCACTTCACAAGATATGCAATGTTGAGTCTGAATTATAGTCGACCAGGAGCTAAAGATCACATGCAATTTATAAAGTCACTGTGAAGTTTAACCATATTTTAGTGAAAGTTTATTATTTGCTTGTGTTTTTAAGGCCAATGACAGTGCATTTCAAAAGAGTCTTGTTTATAGTCCAAATATCTACATTTCGATTATTTTACTTACCCCATTGTCGGATAATTTTGCTTGTTTTAAGGAAAAAACTCTTCATTTTGACATTTCTTCAGACGGTGAAAACAAAACAATAGTTTTATTTGATCCATGAATTTTAGGTATTTGGACTAGAAACGAGACAATGCAAAGTAAGAAAGGCATTTTTTGCATTGTGATTATTCAAGTCCTGTACCTGAATACTGTTAGATTCCCCAGAAAACTGTCAAATAGTGCTATTCTAACCATCATGTGAAACTGTATTCATATCGCTATATTTTTCGTAGAAAGCAATATCAGATTTTTCCAACATCGTATTTATGCTACGTCAGTGTGAAAGCACAACACATGGCCTTACTCCACCAAGGCCAGAGTCGCTAACTTTAACTACACATCCACATGTCTGTAAGTCGATCCCCTTCCTCTCTCTGAGCACACATCAGCGGTGGAGACGGCGGGTCATAGGAGAGCGTTTGCTCAATTGATGAGACACGGACCTGGAGGCCTGGAGCTCAGAGAATTTGTGACGTCCTCTTCAGCACAATTAGAGCAGACAGGGCCGGTCAAACTGCATGAGCGCAGCGTTTTGTTATCCAAAGCCAGCGATTAATCATTGGTCTTCCTGGACGTCTGCCCTGCTCGATTCATATTTATGTGCTGATCAGAACTCGTGTCTGTAAGGCACAAGATGCTGGGCTTTTCAACAGTTTGTGGGGGATGATTTCCAACTGGACTGTTGTCTGCATTTGTGGGTGAGGAGGAGGAGGAGGAGATGCAGTAATACAGCAAAATCTGTTATCGAACACTGTCTTTGTAATATAATATAATGTAATATTGAATTAGTTTTTTATTATGTATTATTTAATAACGTCATTTTTTTGAGTGTATGTAATGTAGTGTGCAAAATCATTAATTCATTTTATAAGGTTTATTAATATATTATTATTATTGCACTTCAAATGCATTTGTTTTTGAGCGTCAAACATTGCAAATTCCTTGACGGATCTTCATCCAGATCTGCAAATCTATGCTGTCACACCAATCCCAGACAGTCAGGATGTCCTGCAGCGTGACGGCGTCCCCGATAACATCAAGAGCTTCTATAAGGTCAACCACATCTGGAGGTTTCGCTACGACCGGCCATTTCACAAGGGCACCAAGGACAAAGAAAACGAATTTAAGGTGATCTAATGGATTCAGTGTGTATTTATATATGCTAGATTTGATGCTTCTGTTGTCATTTATGTGCCTTTTTGTATCCCTCCATGCATATATGACTGTTTCTGTTGTCAAACACAAAAAGAGATGTTTTGAAGAATGTCCTGGTTGCTGTTTTCCATGACGTTTGCATTCAGTCTGCCAGTTTGCATTGACTTTGTCATATAGCTTTATATGGTGCCATGTTTTCTTTTGGAATGAAAATGCTCCTCATGCACATTGTTTTTCTGAAACGTAATAAAAATGCCAATCTTCAAAGAGTGATTGTGGATAGCTGCACCTACTGCAAACATTTACATTTTTAGTCCATCTATACTGAAAGAGAAAACCATGAAAAGGTCTTCAAATTTTTTTAAATGCTTAGTTTTCGTGGGTTGAAGATGCCAGAGCAGTGTGGATGCCAAGCATAACCGTCTCAAAACTTATGCATTTTATTTATTTATTTGTTAACACTTTAGAATAATGGTCCATTAGTCAATGTATTTAATAACATGAATAAGTATGAATACTCTTGTAAAGCATTTTTTTGTCATTGTTCAACATTAGCTAATGCATTATTAAAATCCAAAGTTATGCTTGTTAACATGAGTTAATGCACTGTGAGTTAACAAAGTAACGTTATTTAACTTGAATATCATTACCTAACGTTAACAAACATGAATAAACACCATAATAAATGTATTGCTAATAGTTTATTCATGATTGACTAACATGAACTAATGGACCATTATTTTAAAGTGTTACTCTTTATTTTTATAGAACTTTTTACAACACAATATTTTACGTCCAAAGGAAAGAACAGGAAAAAATACAGGAAAAAATAAAATAAAAACAAAGAAAAGACATTTACATTGTTATACATTCAACAGTTGTTTACATTGCAGTATTCAGTCCATTTCTTCCAATGTTTTAGAAATAATTATGCATTTTAAACGAAAATGCATTATTATAAACAACACCTAAGAGATCCAACTCCTGCTGTTGAAAATAAATCATCAAACCATGAGACTTCACCTCCACCTTTACTGACTTTTGCATGCAATTTTGGTTTAATCTTGATGACAAATATAAAGTTTTCCATCAGACCCAATTAAATTAAACTTGCTTTCATCAATAAAGTGAACACTGGTCCAATTCTCTGTCCAGACAACATGCGCCTCGACGCAGTCTAGTTTTTAATCCTTTCTGCTGATAAAGGTTTGATCACTACAGTCCAAATTCTCCTAAACGTTATCTTATCCTGTTTAGAGCAATTCCAGCTACAGCGTTGAACCGACTGACCATTGAGCTTCTCCACATTGTTCTGTCCTCCTGCATTTGTCTTTCATTTACAACCAACATTTCTGGAGAACTTGAATGTGAACATTTTAAAGATGCCATTTTCTGGAATTCCCAGATTTGGATCAACCACAAAGCCCTTCATGTCCTTTCTGAAGCCTGTCCATTGTAAATTGATGGGCAAAAAAATAAAAATGACCATCACATTCTTCAAAACGTATAGATGTTAGAAAAAAGAAAAAAAAGTCACAAAGGTAAGTAATAATGTGTGAGATTTTCATTCTGGGGGTGAACTTGGTGTTCTTTTCATGTCATTTTTATTTCACTTTTTACTCTTGTGACTATTCATTCCTTCACTTTGAGTGTGTGTGTGTGTGTGTGTGTGTGTGTGTGTGTGTGTGTGTGTGTG
>CAIGQV010019029.1:13446595-13457799 GCA_903798115.1 Danio jaintianensis | reverse complement strand
ATATATATATATATATATATATATATATATATATATATATATATATAATTTTTTTTAAATAATACTTTTAGAAAGTTTTATTTTTAGTTATTTAGTTTAGTTATTTTAATTACACAATATTATTTCTGAAAGTAATGAAGTCTGAAAAATCATGCTTCAACATACATCAGTCATACTAAAATCTCACTTTTATAACTTTATAACAATTTAGATCTTTTATTTATTTATTTTTTGGTTTCTTTTTTTATTTTGTTGTAATTTTTTACAGTCTTTTTATTATTATTATTATTATTATTATTTTATTATTGTTTTGCAGTTTATTTTCATGGTAAAACACTTAATTGGAAACAAAAGTCATAAATTATAACCGTTTTCCCCATAATTGCATCTTTTTTTTTTTCTTTTTTTTTCTTTTTTTTTTATCTGCAACTTAGCATTACTTATTATTCTCCTGTATGCTTTTTCTTGCAATTACCCCTTTTTTACTTTCACTTTCCTTTAAAACCAACCTTTCATAACAGACAGATTTCCAAGGTAAAAATAAACTGCTACAGTGAAGTGTAGTTTATGGCCCATTTAATGCTGTTTTACTGTGGCTTCTGATATATAGCAGACCTCTCTCTCTCTCTCTCTTCCATGGCCTCTTTTCTGCCTCCATCCAACATGTGTTTACTTACGGACACAGATCATAAAAACCAGAATATGTATAGAGACATTTATGTAATCTTATAGTCTCCCCTTGGCGGCCTTTCCTGCCTCCCGTCGAGACCCCCATAAAGCATCTGTGGAGGTACAGACAGAATAAAACGCTGCTTGAAGATCTCTAGACTGATGATATTTATCAAAAGGACCCATGGCCTCCTGTCTGGCTCTCCAGGAGGACGATAGTGCTTTCAAACAGGTCCTGGAGGCTCCACCCAACAGAATGCCTATGGTTGCATTTACTATAGTGCAGTTTTGTTTTAAAGGGCACCTGTTTTGCCCCTTTTAAAAGATGTAAGATAAGTCTTTGGTGTCTCCAGAATGTGTCTGTAAAGTTTCAGCTCAAAATACCCATCAGATCATTTATTATACCTTCCCATTTTGTGCTCAGAGCAATGTGTAGCTGTTTTTGTAGCCATTTTGCAGCTGATCACAGAGAGTTGAACAGATCTTTTAATCCCAGTTTCTTTGCAAATCCTGTTCTGTGGACATGTTGATATGCATTACTACGGAGACATGTTAATACGCGGCTGTCAATCAATTCGGTGGATGGGGAAAACTGCACTCATACATCACATTGCGGTGGGCCTTAAAATAGCTGGGGTTTGGATTCTATTTTAACATCAGGAAATTGAAAAAGAGAGACTTGTTGTGTTTCTATCACTCAAATATGACAGTGGAAACACTTTACCTACACACAGTTCTGTCCAAACAGCTTCCAAAAGTTGATTTTGCATCAACTTTTGCTATAGTAACTCCTGGAATACACCTTGAGCTTTTGATGCTCATGAAACAAGACTTTTGTAAATGCTACAAGCCCGATATTAGTTTGAGAACAGTTTTTTTTTTTAGACAGCCATAAACTCAATTGCAAAAGTCTGCATTTGGTCTGTTTCACATCACACTCTGATTGGCTGTTTTAGATCATTGTGCAATGATTCGTTTTTTTTAATTTTTCCAAATATACAACAGGAGATAGAATTAACTGCAGTAATTATTAATAAACAGTGCTCTGCATAAGTGAGTACACCCTTTTTTGAAAATGAATATTTTTATCAATTTCTCAGTGAATATAGCCAATAATTTTTGCTGCATTTAAACAAAAACAGTTATATCCAATAAAATAAAAGTTTGTTCACCGAACTTCTTTAGGAATAGAATGATTATACATTTAAATTAAATATTAAATTCTATGCAGAGTTATTGCAAAAGAAAATTACAAACTACATTACAAACATTTCTATTTCATTTTATATATATTTTTTTATGTTTCTCTAGATTTTTCCTATTTATTAACATTTTATTTCATATTTTTTGCCAACATATTAATTTGGGTGTACAAATTTTTGCACTAATCTTACTTTTGTTTAGTTTTTTTCTTGTTAGACTAGTTACATTTGGAATTTATTTTATTTTATTTTTTCCTGAAGCTTGATACAAACGCCATAATGTACTAGGAGTGTATTCATTTCAAAAACACCATTGCTGCATCCCAATTCGCATACTATCTTTCCTAAATAGTATTTGAAAATAGAATTAGTATGTCCCAAATCGTAGTATGTTGAAAAGAGTATGCCAAAGGTTCCCGAATGGTGTACCTTTGAAAGCACCCGGAGGAAACCCAGGGATACAAGGGGAGAACATGTTAACTCCACACAGAAACGCCAACTGACCCAGCCGAGGCTCCGACCAGCGACCTTCTTGCTGTGAGGCGAACGTGCTACCCACTGTGCCACCGTGCAGCCCCCGAATGGTGTATTATTTCCAGTAAAAATTTTAAGTGTAGAACCGTCCATACTCTAACCGCTGATATTGCCCACAGTACATTGTGCGTTGGACATAAATTCGATTAGAACTACAAACGCAGGTAAAAAGTGTAAATAAACTACAAACATGATGGACGCGTTAGACCAACCTTCAATTAGAGAGGCTTCGGTAAAGATGTTTGTGTGACTGTTAATTAATATCTAGCCCACTGGAAAATATTTAAATCGCGTTTTCTGTGTTATATTTCATCTGCAACAACAATACTGAACTTATATAAAGACGTAATTGGACATTAACGTCTGAATGCATAATTATCCAAAGACCTAGGGAGATTTCTCTGCATGAAAGACTCGTGAACGGGAGATTAACCTGCTGCTGCTTCTCCAATAAGGTAGGAAATTAAATATGAAACAAATGTGGATGATGTGTGGATGATTGGCAGGGCTCTTACGATTTGTAATGAGGAAGTAGTATGTCCCAAAGCTTGCATACTCTTCTGTTACACACTCAAAAGTATATACTTTTCCTTCACAAAAAAAGTACATACTTTTAAGGGCGTAGTATAAGTATGCGAATTGGGACGCAGCACATGTTAAAATGGAAACTCACTAGTGCAAACGCAGTCCATCTCTCCCTGTGAAATAGCCGTCTGTCACCTCAGAAGCACAATTTTCACCCCGGCAGGAGGGAAAGACGAGGACGAGCCTTTATTTTATGCGCTGTCTGGTTCGCGTGGAAATGAAAGCAGGATTTTGGTCTTTGTGTGTTTGAGTGCTGATGTCGGTGTGTTGCTGAAATCGCACCTCTCCTCTCTTTCACAGGTTCTCCACAGTTGTCAGATAAACACAAGCATCCCAGAGAGAACTGCCTCTCTCCACGGGACAGACCCTGTAGCGCTGTATATCCAAACCCTATGGAGACCACACAGGTATGAGGACCACTGCCATATATTCAGCAGATCACAGATGCTTTTGAGTGATATGTGGTTGTGAAAGCTGTTTTTTTTTTTGTCTGTTGGTTCTGCTCATTTGTTTCAGATTTAATTTGATAGCATTCTTCAATATTTTCTTCCAAGTACAAATAGTCCACATTTTTAAGTGGATCAAACAAGTTCAAAAAAGTTAATCCAAAGTTCAAACATGTTTTTTAAGACCACTTTGATGGTTTTGATCCACTTTCAATGTTAGCTACTATGATTACTTCAAACAACTGAAACTTTACTTTTAGTAATTGAGTTTATACCTTGTAATCGAAGACTTCGAGGACAACAAATACACAAACACACTTTATTAAACATGTACACATTGACATCACCTATATGCTATAAGATTGCAGGTTAACTATGTCTGTAAATAATAACTTATATTTGATTGTAACTTTTAACTTAATTTGATTTGTAATGCAACAATAGCTATGTTTCCATCCAAAAATGCAAATTAAATGTGTGTGCAAAACTGGAATGTCACATAAAAGACGTGTGAATAAAGCAGCGTTTCCATCCAACGAGTCAAAGAGAACAAAATCATCTCTTCCTGATTAACTGGCACCAAATATCAAAAGTAAAAACTGAATTTTCTGCAGTAGGAGAAGCTGCATCAATCTTTTCTTTAGTTAATAAATGACTTGCGCCTCAGAAGACAGTATGCCGACATGCAATGAACGCGTGGTGGCGTATTAATAATATAATAACACTAATACTGAAATGGTTAAAGCATTTTAGAATGACCAAAACAAAATTTCAGATGTTTTACAATGTGGTCCGCCTGCTGGTTTGTCCATTTACAAACATTTTTACCATCACATGATCTCTTATAACAAAATCACATGACTTTTTTTAATGCGCATACTGGAATTTGTTCGGTAAAAGTGTTTCCATCGTAGTTTATGCGCATCTTTTCTTATCGAATAAAAGGTTTATCCTACTTAGTTATGCGCATCCATTTCTTTATGTGCATTTTTTTAATTTATGCACATCTTGGTATTTCCATCGACCGTTTTTTTTATGCGCATATCCAAAATGCGCATAAAAATAGGTGGATGGAAACGTAGCTATTGTGCACCTTTTGTAAAGCTGCTTTGAAACAATAATTATTGTAAAAAGTGCTATACAAATAAACTTGAACTTGAATTGTTTTAAAAATTAAAGAGAGAATTCTTGTTTAACTGTTGAATTATAGTGTCAAACAATTGACACAATTAAGACTTTATTTTATTTCTCCAAGCTGAAACTTCGTCTCTCACTATTTTTTGTACAGTTGATACTTTGTTTTCTACATTTTCAAGTTTAATATGCTCAATTTTTAAACACTTTGGCCACTGAAACGCATCACAAATAAATTTAAGACTTTTTTTTTTTTTTTTTAGCAAACTACGTTTATTTTATGCAGATGAAACATATATATATGTATATATATATGTGTGTGTATATGTATATATATGTGTGTGTATATGTATATATATGTGTGTGTATATGTATATATATGTGTGTGTATATGTGTATATATGTGTGTATATGTGTATATATGTGTGTATATATGTATATATGTGTGTATATATATGTATATATGTGTGTATACACATACACAAAACACAGATGAAGGCAAAAATATTAGCCCTCCTGAAAATGTTACTATTTTTTTAATATTCCCCAAGTCATGTTTAACAGAGCAATAACAGGACGTTCTTGCTTAAGTCTTATTTCTTTGAGTTTGACTGGAATAAAAGATGTTTTTACATTTTATTTTTACAAATTTTTTAAAGGCCAATATTATTAGCCCCCTTAAGATTTATTTTCCTAGATTTTCTTCTGGCTACAGAACAAAGCAGTTTTGTCCAAGGACTTGCCTAATTAACCAAACTTGCCTAGTTAACCTAATTAACCTAGTTAAATGAATGAATACCAGTATCTTGCAAAATAGCATAACATTAATAAAATATTACAAATAAATTATGTACTGTCATCCATGGCAAAGACAGACAAAATAAATGAGTTATTAGAAATAAGTTATTAAAACCTAAAAAAAAAAAATAAATGAAATGAAATGTCACTTCGGAAATATTTTTAAAAGAATATCAAATTTGACAGGAGCGCTAATCATTTTGACTGTTTATATATTTCTAAAAACTATTCTCACCATGCAAGTATTTTATAGTGAGTCAAACCCAATTTTTTGATTTTAAAGATATTAGTAATCCTCCATCATTGACTGTGTTCATTTCTGTGTGAATCTCTGACAGAGGCCTGTTCCTCACCCGGCGGGCGACTCCTCTCTGCCCCGCAGTGACCCCAACATCTCCAGCCCTGATAAAGGTGAGTCTTCAGTGTGTGTGTGTGTGTGATCTGATGCTGACCGACAGCTGAGAGTGAACCAGACAACAGATTCACCAGCTGACTTATGCTTGTTGTAGCTGACAAAAATATGTTGAGAATATTTTGTCATATTTTTATTTTGTCCAGGTTTACTTGTAATGTTACACTGACTTTCATGCTGTTTTATTAAATAATGTTTTTACTTTTATTTAATGGAACTACTACTTTTTATTTGATCAAAAAGATGGCCAGGCAACTATTGCAATATTGAATGCATTTAGTTTTAATTTAAATGCGAACTCGCTGTTTCATCTGCATATATATATTTATAGGAGAAATAGAAATATTAAAACTTGAGCGCACATTGGCTACTACAGCATGGGCTAAGAAATAAACACACAACTGGATTAGCAGTTGAAAGGCAATCCATCTGTATTATTATCAGATTTTACTTTGATTACGTGCTAAAGTTATTTTATGATTATTATACTTTAATACCATATTCTAATAATATCTTTGAGCCCTTTATTTTATTGACCTATTTATTTTTTATGATATTTTTCTACTCTCTCTGGTGTCTCAAATGTTTTTATTGTGTATATCCAATGTAAAAGCTCTGTTTACCAGACATCTGTTAATAAAAATCAAAATTAAAAATGTATGTGTAATTTGAAGTGAAAATGTCTAAAAGCTTTACCAATTTTGTACTGACTTTTTCACAATTCATTTTGACTTTATCTTACAGAACTTATTATTTTTTTTGCGTTTTTTTTTCTCACTGTTGAGATTATTTCTCATAATTGTGGTTTTAATTTTTTGCCAGTTTATTTTTCACAAATATGGATGTTTTTCCAATATACGACATACAAAATCTGTTCATGAACCATTGAAACAATCTGACAAACCCCATTTTATTTCCTTATTTGACACTTTCTGAGTATTCCATCCTAGTCCATCAAACCATGATTATCTCCATGAATGCTTGTTGTATTTTGAGTGGCTTTGACTGAATTGCATGTTTTGTGTGTAAAAGCGGTGAAGCCTGCACCAAGTAGCTGGAGTTTAGACATGCCGCTGTCTGAGTTTAATGGAAAGTGTCCCCCTGTCCCTCCTAGGCCACCGTACACAGGTAAACAGCGGATATCTGAGCCTTTTAACTCTCAGGTCATCTTCTCTGCTGCTCTCCAGTCTCCTTTCTCTGTGTATTATGAGGGCTGCCGGTCGCACTTTCTTAACTGAGCATTTGTATAATGAGGAAAATAACATCATCTAACAGCGGGCTCTTTTGTTTAAAATCTCTCTTGATGAGCTTTCTGACAGCGTTTGTGTCTTTAAGCTGCATGACGGCTCTTTAATCCTCACTCTGCATATTACTGCTTCATTTCCTTTTAGATGGTGATCCACTTTCTCTTTTCTGCATGTTTGTGCATTTGTTCATTCACTCACTCACTCACTCATTCATTTATTCATTCATTGACTCACTCACTCGATTAATTAATTTACTCACTGATTCATTTATTCACTCAACTCCATTACTTATTCATTCACTCCATTCATTCACATATTCATTCATTTATCCACTCACTCCATTTATTCATTCACTCATTCACACACTCATTTTTTCACTCACTCACTCACTCACTCACTTACTCACTGCATTCATTTACTCATTCATTCACTAATTCACTCATTCATTTATTTACTTACTGCATTCATTTACTCATTCACTGCATTCATTTACTCATTCACTGCATTCGTTTACTCATTTACTCACTCATTCACTCACTCCATTTGTCATTTACTCACTAATTTATTCATTAATCCACTAACTCACGCATTCCATTCTTTTATTTACTCACTCACTCACTTGTTCACTCACTCAATCAATTATTCACTCACTCTAATTAATTTATTCATTAACTCACTCATTTATTCATTTATTCACTCAACTCCATTATTTTATTCATTCTCTCTATTCATTCACTTATTCATTCTTCATCCACTCCATTCATTTATTTATTCACTCATTCATTCATCCACTCAGTCCATTCACTCATTCATTCCCTCACTTTCTCAATTATTTACTCACTCTACTAATTAATTTATTCATTAACTAATTCATTCATTTATCCACTCACTCCATTCACTCATTTATTCACTCACTGCATTCATTTACTCACTCACTCACTAATTCACTCATTCATTTATTCACTCACACCCTCATTCATTTACTCACTCATTCCCTCACTCCATTCATTCATCCACTAACTCACTCATTCAATTCTTTTATTCACTCATTCATTCACTCACTCGTTTACTTGTTCTCTCACTCACTCAATCAATCAATTATTCACTCACTCTATTAATTTATTCATTAACTCACTCATTTATTCATTTATTTACTCAACTCCATTAATTTATTCATTCACTCCATTCATTCACTTATTCATTCTTCATCCACCCACTCTATTCATTATTTATTCACTCATTCATCCATCCATCCACTCACTCCATTCACTCATTCATTCCCTCACTCATTCATTCATTCACTCACTGCATTCATTTAATCACTCGTTCACTCCATTCGTTAATTTAGTCACTCATTCATTCATCCACTCACTCCCTCCATTCTTTTATTTACTCCATTCTTTTATTACTTTAACGTAATATTAGTAATAAACTAATAAAATGCATAAAATTGATCTGTTAAATAGAACAAAATGATCAGAAATTATTATAAAATACTAAACCATCACTCCATAAACTTCTCAGACATTATAAATGGTCTCCAGAGAAAAAGAAACTGCATCAAAAAAAAAAAAAAACGTGTCTAGCATTAGCTTGCTAACCTTGGCAGAGCATTTTCCTGACTAACAGACAGCCGCAAGCGTGTTTACGGGATCAAGTGAAGAAGATTGACTTTTTGTGTCCTCTAATAGGATCTCCTGCCAGGACGACCCGCTCTCAGTCCCCGGTGTCGACGTCCCGCTCGCCTCAGAAGGTATGACCTTTATCTGCTGTCTGGCTGTTTGCTCAACTGACCTTTGATGCGTTTGCTGCTCTGGATGTTTGCGGAAGTGTCTGGAGGCTGTAAATAATGTTTTGCTGAGTGTGTTTTCATGCTGGTTTAGGCATGTCGTGGATAAATAAATACGACATTAAAACCACCAGTAGGTGGCGACTCGTGCTTCAAACAAAACTCATCCAAATGAATCATTTAGAAATGAACCAAGCATGAATGGCTCATTGAATTCTTGGCTCAAATGATTAGTTCAAAATCAGATTAATTCAGGAGCGACATGTTCTGTTTCAACTTGTTTTTATTGGCGATGCAGAAAATATTGCATCTGAAATGCAACTCACTCATTATGGGTTTGGTTTAAGTTAAAATCAGTATCACATTTTGTGATTACACTTGGGCTAATATACAAGAAAACAACACTATGAGGGTAATATTATTTTGCTAAACTCTATTATGAAAAAAACAAATGTACAAATAAATTTTTTTTGCTTTTATAACTTGAATTATTGGGTCATTCTAAAGGCATGCTACTAATTATTAATGTCTATTAATATAATGCATTTTAAATCAAGACACTTAATCATGACAATTAACTTATTGGAGATTTTGCAATTTACAACAGTTATGCTGTTAATTAAAATAAATTAAAAATAAAATGTTCAAAATTAACTTTCCCAAAATCCACAATTTTTATCAGCACTATTTTTGTTAGTATTTTCTTGTATAGGCTTTTATCATTTTAAATGCCTAAAATAAGACACTTTTTAGGTATTTTATGTAAACAAATTTTCAATATATTTCAATTTATTATTCTTTTTCTTTTTATTTGCATAACTTTTATACTAAATAAAAATTTTGTATCTCTTACCCAATTATTAGAATAGCTTTTTTAGCCAGCTTTAGAATTGTGAATTTCATCGTTCATGAAAATATTATAAGGGTGACACGGTGGCTCAGTGGTTAGCACTGTCGCCTCACAGCAAGAAGGTCGCTGGTTCGAGTCCCGGCTGGGCCAGTTGGCATTTCTGTGTGGAGTTTGCATGTTCTCCCTGTATTCGCGTGGGTTTCCTCCGGGTGCTCCAGTTTCCCCCACAGTCTAAAGACATGCACTATAGGTGAATTGGGTAAACATTGGGTAAACTAAATTGGCCAAAGTGTATGTCTGTGAATGAGTGCGTATGGGTGTTTCCCAGTACTGGGTTGCAGCTGAAAGGGCGTCAGCTGTGTAAAACATATGCTGGATAAGTTGGCGGTTCATTCCGCTGTGGCGACCCCAGATGAATAAAGGGACTAAGCCGAAGAAAAATGAATGAATGAATGAATGAATGAAAATATTATACATTTTCCTCTAAAATTTTCAATCCACCTTTTTATTTAATGCTGAGCTTTACAGGAGATGAAGGTATCGTATCGAGTATAAGAAATCACTCTATTTTATGTTCTTTCTGAGTGCATAATAGTCAAAGAAGGGCCAGAGACCTTGAAAAGTTTGCAGTTATCAATGCACATTCATGATGCTTTTATTTTGAGTGTATCCAGATTTGACATAAAAGCACATTGAGTAAAAAAGCCGCACAGCTCTAATGGCTTCTCAAAACTCTGACTGCGCTTAGCTTCTCATGTTGATAATTACATTCCTCTGCTGTTTCCTTGAATTTTCATCTCATGCCACATATTGATTCATCACCCATTCAGAAAACAAATCGATCTAATCACTGTATAAAGCTCTAAAAATCCAACCTCCGGAAGGCAGAAAATATTGTTCACATTTATAAGTGAAGATTCCTGCATAAAAATTGAATCGTTAATCTTTCTGGAAATCGTAGATGCTGAAATCTGTCGAGATCTCAGCTGGAAATTGAGTGGATTTCCTGAAGGATGTGCAGGCAGTGGGTCGGAAAGTGGAAGTGTAACCTGTGTACGCTTGTTTGGCCCAGAAATGGAGTCATGCCTGAAGATTAACAGCGTGAAACACACACACACACACACATGCATGACCAGAGAGACACACATGCATACATGAATATAGACAGATTTCAGGTTCTGGTCTAGGTTATTGCATGCTAAGAACTTGAATTCTGAAATATGTAATATATGTCTAAATGTCTGAAACATTTATCAGTTTATTTTTGAAATATGCAGTCATGAATCGATTCGGGATGCACCTGTATTATATTTCTAGCTGATGCTGATACACAATTTTCATGACTGTTTTTCAGGATTAAATTTCAGTACAGTATTATAATAAATTAACCATATTGAACCGTATTAAATTTAGGCATTGCAGCCTTATAATGTACAGTATGAAAACGGATGTACATTTTGAGGTTTGCTTAATATTACATAATTATATATTAACTCTATATATTCATTATAGATTTACACTTTAAATTAAGTTATATA
>CAIGQV010019029.1:13420085-13441595 GCA_903798115.1 Danio jaintianensis | reverse complement strand
CCCACTGACCATGCCCTTCCAAACTCCGCCTCCAGTGGCTCGGACGAGCTCATTCGCCGAGAAAACAAAACTCCGCCTCCTTACAGCATACATGAGCGCAACAATCCACGACGACAGGTTCCACTTCCTCCGAGTTTATCAATTCCTCCAAACATCGACGCACCACCAATTCCACCCAAACCACACCATATCCGAAGGCAAGACACTGAGCCCCGGCGACCCGAGCAGTTTCCCAGACCTCGACCCATTCCCAGGAAAGTCTCACAGCTCTAACGCTGCGCCCATGCTCACATTATAACCCCTCCTTTGCACTTTTACACTTAACCACTCTGGGTTTATGATTGCAAACTGTATATTATATTTTAGAGTGAGAGACGGGGGTATGATTGCATTTTGTGCACTTTTTAGGTCCAAAATTATAGTTATGGCTTGTCAGTCTATCCCATCCCCTCTAAAACAGAAATTAGTACCTTGGTATTTTCTCAGATTTTTCATAGATTTATCAGTGCTAGTGTGTATTTATAGTGGTTGACGATACAAAATGTTTTGCCTTAAGAGTCTTTTTATTAATGAGAAATGCACGATTACGAGTACGTTGTACTTTTTATATAGACAAAAGGTGCTAGAAGTCCTCTGCATATTAATGTTAGCACAAATTGTTCAGGATTGCATTTTCCTTTAGGCCTATTCACGCTGAATGCAAGACAAAATGTGAGGTAAAATATTACCTTAACGCATTATAGAAGTCGTTTTAGAGAAAAGGTACAGCCTTGCTAATCTGAGCTTTTGTCATTTGAGTCTATAAAGTGTAGGGGAGATCATATTTATTGTATTCATTTGCATTTTATTCCGTTCTTTGTGTACGAGGCGATAAAACAGTGCCTTTGCACAAATCCCTATATTCCCTGCGATTTAATATTTATACACATTTGTTATATATGCACATATTATTATTAATAGGCTTACATAAATAAATTGGGTTTATGTCTGTAGTGCAAGAGGCTCACAAACTGGAACGGTTTACATTTTCATCATTTTTTTTAACAATTCCAGCTGTCATTTCTCCGTTCAATTTCAAATGTTTAATGTAAAAAAATATATATTTTTTCAGAACACATCTGTTGCGCTCTCTACTCCTACAGTATGTCCAATGCCAGAACACCAGTTAAATAATTGGTCCAAATTCCACCAATGTGCTGGACTATGCAGAATCAGTGGTTGGAGAAAAAGTCCTGTATGTCATTTCTCAGTCTGTTTTCAGTCAGTGTGAATAGACCTTTAGAAAATCTGCTGCTTTCTTAAAACCAAGCATAGTCTCTACTCTTATTGCTAAAAATCCACACACAAAGAGCTCTCATTGGTTTTGTGAGTGTAATCAAAAGTTATACCTCCGATCCATATGTGTAATTTGAGCACAGCCGTGGGTGAGTCTAAACAGGCTTTCCGGAGCATTAAAGCATTGATAGTTTCTTTAAGTTTGGAGTTTGGGGCCTGAATGATTAGAATCTGTGTAGGTGGTCCCAGAAATTCCTACCAAGGGTTTTCGTACAGAGCACATGCCTACGCAACGTAAACGGAAACAGACTTTCATGGAGTTTTGCCAAGTGTTGTGCCAAAGGAACAGGTGGGCTGTAAGGAAAATGGATGTCTTCAACCCGGAAATGCTTTATTAGGAGGCAAATGGAGCGTTAGACATTCACTGTAATAGACTTCACTGTTAAGGACTTATGGTGCACCGGATCACTTTACAGCGCTGCGTTACTGTACTGCTGCTGGTTGTCTGAAAGATAGTGAGACAAAGTCATATAGCCTGGTATTAGAGCTTCTTATGAAAGGTACTTGATCTACCTAGGGCATTACAGAGACTCGAGCTGCCTTTGGGCAATAAGGGCTGCCATTCCTGTTCACGTTTAATCAGAGCTGATGCATTCCATTCAAATCTGGATTGGCACCTCTGGTCTACACCTTCCACAGCCTCATTTACCTGTACAAAACACAGGTAGAGTGAACATCTGTATAACCCGTTTGAATAATGACAACACATGCCTAAACATGCATAAATGCGTCTGTAGATGCCACACATGGTGCTTAATAGTGTAAAATCTGCAGAAGTGTTCAGGAATGTTTGTGCATTTGCATGCTATATTCATTTGTTGCCAAGTTTGTGATTCTTTTGGACCCTTCAAATGAAATTCTGCCGAATATAAAAGCACAGGCCAGGAAAACGTGATTGTCTAACGCAGTACAATGTCCTTGTTCGTTTTATATGTCTTATTAATTCTCAAATTAACTGGAGTATGATTTCTTTCTTCTTTTTATGGTCACATTTTATGAGACTCGGATTTGTTGCGAATGCCAGACGACGAAGACATTCATGAAAATCATTACTTGAGAGAACTGTAAATTAAATAACGAGATTGTTGTAATTATGCCAAATGCAATATCTTGTCTATTGTACATAACGTGTTTTTAACATAAGAAGTATAGCTATAACAAATTTACAGCTTTGAATGTTTGAACAGCAAAGTAAGATGATAAATGTCAAATATTTATGTATTTTGTGAGCGTAGGGAAAATGAGGTCGAGAAAGCGCCTAACACATTTACATTCTAATGACTTCCTGTCTAATAAACATTTCCAGCGAGAACGTTTTGATTCAACAGCTCATTGCATTCTTTTCTCTAAAAGGTTACCTCATGTTTGTATAGAACCAATTTCTTTATTCTGTGCAAGCTAACAGTCTGAATATGCCAACAAACCAAGTTGCATATATTCTTTAGGATTCTTGAATTGTAGATGGAGCTAATGTATGTATGTGCAGTGTGTGTATTTTACAGATAAAGCTCAATGACAGCCCATTGGACCTCTAATAAGGATCATAACGGCGGAAAAAGCAGGAATCTCATTGTTATTCCTCCAGGTGCAGTGAGTCGGTTGCATTATTCATGGGTTTGTCTCTGTTCAGTAAGACCTGTATTTGCACATGTAATGCAGTCTTGCTGTGGTGGGACGTTTGAAGACTCCTCACTGTCATGGCAAGTTTGTTTCCAGTCTGAGACGTGAGGAACCGAGGATTTTTCCAAGGAAATTCACAGATTACTTAAAAGGTAAAGGGGTAATTGTAATTGGGAAGTCTTCCGGACCAGGGGAATATGAAGGGCTCAAGCAAGAGTAAATAATCCAAGCCTTTGCTGCTCCATTCTTTTTATGTTTCTTTTAAAACGTTCACAAACTGTTCCCGTTAAAGTCTACCTCATTTAGATGCAAAACACCCAGAGAATTGTAAATTTATGGGTACGGTCAAAGGCTGGGGAAGGAGAAATGCAGGTCCTAACGTTGCCTTACCTTGCTTGAGCTCTTCATAGCACAAGCTCAAGGTGTTTTTCTGCTTCAGCAAACTATAAAAGAACACAGAGTTTCCATCCGGGACTGAGGTTCATCGGCAGAGACTGAGATTTCAAACAGCTCATGGATAATAGATTTCCTGTTTCATCCCTCTGATTTCCTCTATCACTGCTGTTATGCTTTCGGCTGATTGGGATTTGCCTATTGACTTTACCCACCTTTTCTCTCTGTATTGTTTTGTTGCTTTCTGTCTTATAACCTTGCAGGTATCATATGGGGATTTCCACTGAACATCAAACAAAGGATTGATGTAGGCAACCGTATCTCACAAACTATCCTTGGTGTGAGAACTTTAGATTGGTTTTGACTGCTGTCCACACCAGAGATAGATGGTGGTACTCCTATTGATGATGATGGACACATCAGTGATCTTAAATGATGAAAAAGCTTGTATGGTGTATTTTGTGTATAACAACACAAAAGTTTAAACCATCCTAGAGCACCTCCACACCCTTGCCTAGAATACATTTTAAAGCATCAATGGTGCTCTACCCACAAAAAGGTTTGTTCCAGAAGGTAAGCCTAAAATTTTGGCCAAAATTTCAGGTAGGATGGGAAGAATCAATACCGGTGTGAGTTGCCCCAAGATGGTAGACAAATTGAGAGAGTACTGCAGCATACCAAACAGGATAAATCTTGGGCACAACAAAGTGAGATCAATTATGACCCCTATATTGAAAGGTTCCAAAACACAAAACTATATATCAGAATAAATGGACAATTTTCACTTCTTTCATTCGTTGGTTCATAAATTCCAATCGAAATTAAATGTATGTTTAGTCTCTCAACCACCTAATAAGATGTTAAATTGTAGATGCTGGATGGAGCTCTCTTCCAAGACGTAGATAGCTACCTACATAGGCAACATTAAAAAAAATGGGTATGCTACCAATAAAATGTTATTAAACTGCAATATTTTGGCCCAAATTTCAGGAAGCATTGCCAGTGTGCACTGAATATAGTCAGAAAACTGCAGCATACGAAATTAGCCTCTGGCATTACAGAGTGAGAACAATCATGGATGCCTTATTAAAGGGATGTTCCAAAACGTATTTTGTTGTTTCAGAAAGTTATACTTAACCTCAACCTAATATGCTGTTATGTAAGTGCTGAGATTGGCTCTGTTCCACAACTTTGTGACCTGCACAACTAGACAATATTTTAATGCATCAAAGCTGTCAGCGTTTCAAATGATAAGCTACAATTTGTTGCCCAAAATCTGAGGCAGCGTGCATTCCCCCAGCGTGCATTGATTTTGTTTTCCAAGTCAGTGGATGAATTAATAGAATGGCTGTATTTGACATGTTTGCAAACTTCCCTAAGTACTTCCCCTCAGGAAAATCCTCACTGCTATGTGGAAGTGTGTTCCAGTTTGTCAAGACCAAAGTGGTTCAAACGTGCAGAACATTGACCCCATGATTTTGATAGAGGGAGCGAGTCCTCATGTTAAGTTCAGGCCGCTCTGGAAGGACATACAAGTTTGGATTGTAGCACAGCCAATATTGCTGCATCCAAGCGGGGTAAATCTGCCTCCTTTGGTGTGAGAACAATCATGGCAGGGATTTTTGGTCATTCTAAACAGAAGTACTTTGGTCACTTCAAATGGACCTAATGATGCATTTCGTGAGTCATGGATACTTTTTTTCATTGGCAAGAAAATTTAGCTTTTATTTTTTTGGTCCACTGCACCCTTTATCTTTTCAAAGCTCTCACTCTGAAGGTTAAACCCTTCAGGGATTGGGGCATAGGGAGGAGCAATTCAAAATGGAACACACTTAAATTGATTATTATTTTTTTCTTTATCAGCTTTAGTTGATGACTAAGTGCTTTAAATCGGTCACTTCCAAGGTTCTGTTGTAGTTAGGATGCTGTCTGTGTAGGCAGCCCCCTATGATTTGGACCATGTCCAACAGCCTTTATGTGATCTTAACAGGTGCATTCTGCTAGTTTGACAGACTCCTGAGAGACAGGAAGGACATCTGAAAAATCTGCTGACCAGGCCATGACATTGAAGCACTTGAGTGAACTGCCCAGCCTGAGTGGAGATGCCACAGCAGTATGGCCACTTGCGGTGAGGATTGGGAAATTACAATAGAACGAGGATAAAAGGAAGCACTTGAGTCACAGTGTGATCTGTATGCCAATACTCACCTAGGGGTAAATTAAACATCCATCCATTAATCCTTCCTTCCGTTTTGCATGCAAATTCATCTGCATGGCCCAAGCTGCATTAAACCACCAAATCTTTGATGCCAACTCTTCCACCACTTTATTGTGCACTCGTATCTAGTGGTTCTTGCTTTCTTAAGTGTTGGTCTGCACTTGACTGTCAGCTGTGGGTGGTTGTGGGAAGAGAATGGTAAAGGTTGGAGCTGTTCGCCTTGGGCGGCTCATATGCAACTGTGGCGGCATATATGCACTTGTCAGTGACCCTTACTCTTAACAGCACGCCCTCCACGGTCATGCTGGCACATGATTGTTATTTCAGCAGCAGGATCCTTAGCTCAGTCTTTTTATTCCTTTCCAACTGATAGTGCAAAAGGCTCTGTTATTTACAATCATGCTCTCGCCTCTACGACTGGGCCATGAAAGTGTCACTTCTACTTTTTACTAAAGCATAAATGCATTCATGGTATGGATTACCATAACCAAGGACTAAAGGAGAGTAGACTACTTGGTGCACTTGGATGAAGTGTTAATTTAGTATTGAATAAATCGGAGCACGTTTGTGTGATTTTTGTCCACAATTCATGTCATCTGAAACAATTAGAAAATCCAAAATTTTTGTGAATGGCATAATCCTAAACGAAAATCTGTAGTCTATTATTGCTTGTTTAACATGTTCACCAGCAGCTGATCAAATTCCTCCTCCATGAAATTCTGGCAGTGTTTGAAACATTTTCTTGCTGTATGATTACTCCTATGACGATTGTCTAATAGGAGCGCAGAACAGCTTCAAACTGCTTCAGGGAAAAAAATCATTGACAGTGCAACAATAACAGAGACTTTTGTTGACTTATTTCATTTTGATTGATGACGTAAAACTCTGGATGAGTCATTTTGTATCCATCTGCTGACATTATGACAACAGATCTTACAGTGTGACATGGGGATCATATTCATATTGTTATAAACCACACAATGTGAGCCAAGCTTAATTTTAGGTCAACCTTGACCACGTAATACAAGCATGTTTCGCTTAAATGGACGCGTCTTCCAACAGTGACGGTGGTTGGAGTTGCTGACATTGACTTGATTACTATGTGGGTATTACCGAGGTGCAAAATAGCTGTGTTTGCAAGCACCTCGGAGAGCCACCTACACTACTCCTATTGATTTTCTGCTCATGTTTGTCCATGTTGTGTGGTCCAATCCTGGCACATCAGTGGCCTTTTTTTCTGTCTTCATCCTCGTGAGCTTTTTATCCTTGTAAATTCCACCCGGCAGCTGTGTATTGCTGCGACGGCTGTACCTGAGCTGTATTGTTCTTTTCTCAAATTCTCTGGGTAATTAGAGGATAGTCTTGTCTGTATTGAGTCAATACTGCCTCTGTTTTCCTTACACTTGAATACAGGAGGTGTGGAAGCACTGAAGCTGACTTATAATTACACAGGCAGTCGGCGAGGAACTGCAAAACCCGTCTGTGGAAGATTCCTCTTCTTAATTAAGCACACATCAGCCTAAATCAATCAGTTCTGCTCTGCCTCTATCCCGCTCTGGCTCCCCTGATGTGACCGTAAGATCGATACCGTATTCACACGAGGCGACTCCATCCATCCTCCCTGTCGTTTGTCTGACTGCCGAGGACAATGCCGCCTTGTAACTTGATGTCATTTGTGTTGATATCAATTTGCCATTGGCAGGCCTCCTAAGGCACGGAAGAGCAAATGAGACAATCTCGCTGTGAAGAGCTTTCATTAGTGCGCACGACTGTAGAGCGCATCCTTAAAACGCCTTTTTATTTTAAGCTTAATGATCTTTCTCAGTAAATTACCCAAATAGCAGACACTGTGAATAAATGACCTCTTCTAGATTATTATGACTTGTTTTTCTCTCTTACACTCTCTCTCTCTCTCTCTCTCTCTCTCTCTCTCTCTCTCTCTCAAACTTTTGGTGTGGTATCTCATTGTTTCAGAACAGTTGAATAAAATCAATGGCAGTTTTCTTATTATTGTTGAGTATAAATTCCGGGATGGCATTTTCAATTTTAATGCAAGGAAGCCAGATCTCAGAGGAACATATAAGAATGAATGTATCCTAATTTGTGAATACAAGATGGTAGCTACTTGGGTAGCTTGCTAGTTCTACCTTAACAGCACTGGAATGACCTGCACTCGAGATGAACACATTTGTTTAAAGGTCAAATTTGTGTTTTATTGGTTTTGCCATTCACATAGGAGCGGTTAGCTGCCAGCTAGTAGGCTAGTTCATCAAATAAACGGATTTCATATAGCAATTTTTATAAATGACAAAGCTAATCATGAATATAGTTAGCTGCTGGCTAATTGGCTACTTTGTCTTAGCATTAAAACTGCACAGCAAATGAAGGCTTTGACAATGTTTTGACAGATGTTTACTGTAGCATTTTACCTCAATAACAGCTATAAATGTGAACAGATAACTTAAATCTAGTACATCCTAGACAGCACTGAAATGAGCACCTTGTTTAAAATGTGAAATGTTTATTTTCTGACTTGTAGCCTATTGAATGACAGCTACACTGTATAAAAATATATGTAAGTTAACAGTTTCAGTATTTTGTCATTCACAAGTGTTTTTCGTTTATTTACGGTTGTGAATTGCGTTATGGGACCTCGATCTCTGCACAGTGACTTTTATTGACATTTTAGTATATATATTTAGTATAATGTATAAGAAATAATATATAGAGAAATAAGTCTGTAAAATAGCACAAAATGTACTGGCAGTTTATTACAAGGTTTTTGTAGCGTAATATACAACACGACAATCACATAAAAACTATTACAAATGTTAATAAAAGTCACACTTTCTAACTTTTCAAGGTTAAAAATGGTTGGAGGTCCCATAATGCAATTCAAAACGGGGGGAAATAATAAAAAAATATAATAACATGAATCACAAAATACGGGAAAACTGCTAATTTCCGGAGGTTTTTTTACAGTGTAATTGTGGATATAAGCAGTTAACTAGTAGCCTAATTCATATAATGGCAGTAGAAATGATGAATATCTAAGTACGGGATTTGGGTTGCCAGGTCACTCACCCTCTCCATCTGTCTTTATATGGGGAAAAAGCCTCCACCACAGAGTCCTGCCAGGCACCAGCTGCCGAAACTCTTCCCGCTGACCACCACCAACTGCGCCCTGTGAAATATTTACTCCACGCTGCTTTAAAATTCAGCTTTCTTATTAGGAGCTTCTGTGATGATGCTTGCTGGCAGTGGTGGTGCTGTTATTTAACAAATTTAATCTTTAGCTATACTTTTAACCAAAACGATTAACTCACTTGTTTATTTTTTAATCCTTTCCCAGTGTTTTTTTTTGTTTAAATGATTCTCATTTAACACGTTTTAAAACCAAAATGAAGTGTAGTAGTCAAGTCAAGTCGAGCTTTAGGCTATTGTCATTCCGCTACATGTGTGGAACGAAATGTCGTGTCTTGCAGGACAACGGTGCTACATAAATGAATCATAAATACAACACAACACTGGACATAAGAGCTATGTTAAAAAAAATAAACTATGCATAACTATATAAGACTCTTATATGTAGTATAAGAGTATATGTAGTGCAACAGGATTATGTTTGTCATTCTTTAAATGACTTTGTTTTAAATGACTGTTAGTCAAAACACGGTCAACCATTTTGGTAGAGCAGGCAGTTAAAGGGTTAAGGGAACATATTTCCAAGGTTTTTTTTCTTTGTTAAATGAGCATTATAGCGAATGTTTGCTTCTGTTGTTTTTAACTTTTTTTTTTTTTTTTAATGTTGAAAAACGAAAGGATGTCCTTAGAACTTTAAATGTCCCATGGATGATGAGAACGTTTTTGTACTTTTTGATAACATTAGAGAAGCAGAAACTGGTGAACAAACAGACTACTACATTAACATTATTGAAGCTTTAGTCTAAATGTTAGTTAGAAGAAAATATGAAACACTTATTTATTGACTTACAATACTTACAACATATGGGTACATATTTTTTTATAATATAATTTTCCTGCAGTTTTTTGTTTTTAGGTCATTTATTACAAGAATTCACTAATCAAATTAATTCAAATGTTCTGTCATTAAAAACATTCATTCATTTTCCTTCAGCTTAGTCCCTTTATTCATTAGGGGTTGCCACAATGGAATGAACCCCCAACTTATCCAGCATATGTTTTACACAGCGGATGCCCTTCCAGCTGCAACCCAGTACGGGGAAACATCCATACACACTCATTCACACACATACACTACAGACAATTTAGTTTATTCAATTCACCTATAGCGCATGTCTTTGGACTGTGGGGGAAACCGGAGCATCCGGAGGAAACCCACATGAACAATGGGAGAACATGCAAACTCCACACAGAAATGCCAAAACACAATACAAACAAAATGTCCCACCACTTGCTAGCCATTTACTCCTCTCTTTTTTTTTGTTTTGTTCCAGGAGTCATGTATATTCTCAGACTATGAGCCCTGTTTGACACACAGAAGTCCTTTATAATATCTGATATTTTTGAGCGTTTTCATGCTGTACTTTAAAGTTGTTCAGAGAGCTCTTCTGGCCTTGCCCGAGACCTGATTCATCATTGAGAGTGTTTTTTTTTTTTTACCTTTAGCTCACTGGAGATTTTTCTCACCACTCTCTTGGCTTTCATCAGCGGATTGAAGATGTGGACAACATCTTGGATGCTGTGGTTCGGGGGAACATTCGCTGATTTCTTCGTCTCGAGAGCCTCAGCGCTTTTCTTGGTAAACAACATTACCTTGATGTTTCTCAGGAAAAACAAAAAAACACATTCTAACTGCTTGTCTTGAATTTAACAGCACTTAAAGGTAAATGTGGCCCCGCAGATGGTCTTAATGGCCCCAGACCAGTGAATATCTGCACCTCAGCAGGAAGATTCAGTTTAAATATTGCTCAGAGCGTTTATTTTGAATCGCACCACTGTGCCTTAAGCTATTTTAGTTCAGCGCTTGCACAACAGCATGCTTTGATCAGACTGCAAAATGCATTGAACTGGCGTTGAACGTTCAAAAGTGGTTGTATAACAATCAAATAACGCCAGCTCTGTCCGTTTGGGGATGTAGCAATAGTATCTGCCTGCAGACTTGCACAATCTCAGACATGCGGTCTCAGACACATGCACTCAATAGACCGAGTGACGTCACTGTGAGGGGTAGGATTAGGTTTATGTATAAAAAAAGTTTATATCTGTGCAATAACAGGAAGTTATAAAAACTGCCCAAAAATCTATTTATTATTTTCTATTTATTACATATTATATTCTGTTTATATGTTACCCTTGTTTAAATGGGAGTATTAGAGCATGGGAAAAATAAACTGTGACCCTAAAGCAGCGCGCGAGTTTGACAGGAGAGATCTGAGGTAAAACTTTTTATTCTTAAGGATTCTGTGCTTAACAATAAAATATTTCTAGATAAATATTTAGCGATTTTTGTTCCTCGTATTTACAAAACTTCTAAACTTGCTAACAAGTTTCCAAAAAAATGTCTCGATCTCATTGGACAGCAGTAGGCTATTGCATGAAACACAAATGCTGTCAATATCAAATATCACGTCACATCACAAACTTAAAAAAGGTCTTGTTTAAACGTATTTAGTTAAGCCTCAGCTAATAAAATATGTTTTAAGATAACTTTTAGCTAGATAACATTTCCAAAGTTTCTAAAAGTTAGCCCTATTTTTTTAAATGTGTTTTTCTTTGTTAAATGAGCATTAAGCGAATGAATTTCATTGTTTTTAACTTTGTGATTTTTTTAAGGATGTCCTAAAAACCTGAAATGTCCCATGTCTCAGACACGTACCTAACAGACCTAGTGACGTCACTGTGAGGGGTAGGATTAGGTGTACGTATTAAAAGCATTGCATGCAGTCTCATATACATTTACATTTATGCATTTAGCGGATGCTTTTCAGTTTGTACGTGCAAATGGTCTGCAGCCAGACCCTTCTTGGATGTGGATCTCCTGAAGTTCAAGCTGATCAACACAAAGGTGATAAAAAGCAGAAATCCCACCTCTCCCAGAGTCTCTGGGAGTCTCCTGCATATTCCTGGTGGCTCCCTGCAAATTAGATACAATATCCCAGAAATCATGGATGCAAAAAGGAAAAAGTGCCTCTTGAGTGAGAGAGAGTATAATCGCATGTAGTGATATAGTAAGCCTTAAATTACACAAATAGTGCAGTAACGTACCTCTAGTGTAAATCCCTGTGGTCACTGGAGCTGTTGTTGGACTTTTCTGGGCTACAATCACTTATTGTGCCTGATGGCTTGTCAGGAATATGCACCTTTCCGACACAATTTCTATTAGAGCAAGATGTGCTGGTTTAAATAGTTGGGTAAAAATACCATTTGAAGAACCTTACATTTATTTAGCTATTACATATACACCGTAGAAGGCATTGAGCCAATACTTTTGTGGCTTCCAGAAGAATGTAAAATCATGTTTTTTATTGTACTGAAATAATGTACTTCTTGAAATATAGATCTAAAAGATCAACGCACCTGACAAAGAATTAAGCAAGCCATACTATTGAGCTATTACATACAGTATACAACCTTGGGAAAGTTTAGTGTAGTCAGCTGATATCACAAGTTTATGGAAACTTTGGCTGAAAAAAAAAAAAAACTGTTATAAATTATGTTTTTCCCTGAAATGAGCTTTTTGCAGGGTGGGATGTCTGGGAGAGGTGATTTAAGTAATGTGGCATGCTTGTTGATCACACACAAACATCTCTGGGGTTCACAGAGAATGATTTGGAAAAGAAAATATATTGCAGTTGTGTTGGGGGAAAAAGTGCCTCGTTGATGCCAGTCTCTGGAAAGACAACCGTAACTCAAATAACCGAAGTCTGCAGAAGAGCATCTGTGAACACACACACAACACCTCAAACCTTGAAGAAGATGAGCTCCAGAAGAAGAAGAAAACACTGAAGAAACCGACTCCTGTCAGCTAAATTGTATAGTAATTGTTTATATTGTCGCTTTCAAACTTTCTTATCAACAAAGTAGATTCAGAATCGCCGCATCAGCAGTACAGATTGTTTTTCTTTAGTACCAACTTGGTACCGAAGTACCGTTTTTTTTTTTGTATGTTTTTTTTTTTTGACAGCACTACGACTGATCTATCAAAAATCAGTCACCAGATATGGAAACTAGAAATTTTGAGTATTGTTGTTGACCATGACCATCCCTTCATGACCACAGTGTATCATCTTCCAGCAGTAAAGCACAAAGCTCAGATCCTCTAAGTCTGGTTTCCTGAACACGTCAATGAGTTCACTAAAGTCAGATGTTCTCCACAGATCTCAGTTCAATAGAGCACCACCTTTGGGATGTCCTGCAGTGGGAGATTTGCTTAATAGACAAATCAACTCTCTGATGACATCATGTCAATATGGACCAAAATGTTAAAAGGAATGTTTCCAGAATCTATGGCATGAAGGATTACGGCAGTTCTAAAGGCAAAATGGGGTGTGTGTATTTAAATCTGTATTTGAATGTGTATATGTATAGCATTTGATTGTAAATGACGATGAGTTCTTGCAAAAGAAGTTAATTAAAGAACTGAACTGTGACCAAATGTAAACTTTTAAGCGACAGCTCATTTTAACGCTTAAACCAAATACATTTGCGGTTGTCAGGAGTGAACGCTTCTTCACCGTCTTCACAGACAGAGACGTTTCTGCTACCCTACAATTATACTTCAATACTCGTAGATTAGATGAATCAACTCACCTTGGCGTGATTGCTGTGCATTTGCTAACTTTACCTGAATACCAAGTGGAGGTTTTCAGACGAGATCTAGTCTGAAAAGCATCTGAATTAAAAGGTTTCTTTTTAGTTTTACACAAGCTTATGCGATTAAACCCTGATAGATGTTTTGGCTACACCGTTATGTAAGATTTTACCATTAACAACCATCAAAAGTGAATCAAAAAACAACAACGTTCTAATCTGTGATGGACATTGACTAGAAAGAAATTATAATGGATTTTAAAGGGCACCTATTGTGCAAAAAGCACTTTTATAAAGGGTTTAAACACAGTGAATGTGTGAATATAGCCAATTTCTAGTGGTAAAAATGTATTAATTAAATTTTGTATAATCACCCCTTATAAAAACAGTCTGCAGAAACACTTTGATTGACATTCTCCCTTTGTACGTGTCATTAGAGGGGTAAAACCTTGCCTGTTAGTGACGATCCCTCCCTCATTAGCATAAACAGCCCTGAGTGAGAAGCAGCCACTATGTTAAAGAGGGCAGAGCTACAATACAGGTACAATATTACAACGAAGTACACAATAAATGTTAATTACTAGTATGCAAGTTGTGGCCTGTAATATAAATGTGTAAAAATGAAAGTCGTCGTGCAAACCATTTAAACAGCAGAAGGAAAGGCATCTCCGTCTCTTCCTGCATCTGAGATCAATGGATGTGAGTTGTTTCTCTGGGTTTTCCTCTGTATTGAGGTGATTAACTTCACGCTGTGGATCCCGGCCCTTTTCTGTCTGAACAGATGAGGTGACGCGTCGTTCAGTGATTTCCACAGGTCAGGATCTCAGACGGAGGGGTTTCCAATAAAATCAGGACTTACAAATGTTAATAAGAGCCGCAGTGCATCGATTGGGCTGTGAGATTTCCTTCTGCTGCCGCTCAGCTTCTGCCTAATGAGCAAATGATGCCTCCTTTCTGTGCTTTACATTTGTTTTATGACTGTAAGATGTACAGTACAGTTGTAATGGCATAAAGAGGGCATCTGGGAAACACTTTAGAGTCCTTGCGTCATTAATGAATCGTTGCAGATTATTTCATGGAATAATCACATCTTCGCCTTCTGTTTCTACTTAGAAATCTTCTCTAAAAGTCATTTGTATTCTTTCAGAAATTATAAATCACATTTTTATAGCACATTACATTACAGTCAGTCACTAATAACAGACGATTCACACACCTGCATCGCGAGCCGTGAATGCACGCGAAATACGAAGTTATCAAGACATTAACCTTGTTTTTTTTGTTTTTACTTACACGTGAAAGAGAAAGGAGCAGGGAGAAGAACTCAGTCATGAAGAAATTCTTGTTTTAATTGGTAGACACAATTAACACAAAACACTCCTTGAAAGAAAATTAAACTCTTCTTTCACAAACCGAAACAAATGCGAGATTTGGGAGGAAAATAAGGCTGTGAGTAGAGGGAGATCATTCTTCATTATGATCGCAAGCTCCTCAAACTAACCTTGCTGTCGTCTCTTTTCTACTGTTACGGGGGGAGGCTGCCGTAAATAATTAGTTGGAACGTAGCGTTACATTTAAACTAAGTCCAGTGATGCAACACAAAAATATTTAGTAATGTGTAAATTGTAATGTAGAGTCCCTTTAAGTCACAACTACGATACGTTTTAACTTGCGCACTGCTGTTGCAACCGGCCCTAGAACACTAACAGTTTCTTTGTATAATTAGCACTTGTTGTGTGTATTGCCTTGTCTTGTTGAATCGCTGAATGCCTCCTCAATAGTAAGTCACTTTGGACAAAATCATCTGCAAAATGTAACTAGTGCATTCACTGCTTTCACTCACTCATTAATCAGAGTTTCATCAAGTTAACGTCACAATGATGTGAATATTGCACTAGCCATTTGCTTATGTATTTAGTCATCAATGATGGGACAGTTTTTTTTTTTTTATTTTATTATTATTTTTTTTAACATATTACCACTTTTTTTTGACTGAGTGCATTGTTTGATTTATGAATTTGCACTGTCATGATCTCATTCAGGCTGATTTGTTGCTTTTCTTGCTTGTGATTAATGGGCTTTAATGCAGGTTTCAGGGCTTCAGGAATAGTCGAGTAATGGAGATGCAGATTTTGTGTGTGTGTGTGTGTGTGTGTGTTTGCATAGACTGTGAGATATAATGATATAATGCGCTCTGTCATATGAACACTGTCGGCTTCAGTGTGCGTTGGTATAATGCAATATAATGCACTCAAGTGGAGCTGTCGCGCAACAATAAACAGCCGCGTGGAAGAAAGTCTCAGTGATGATATGGGCTGGTTTCTTAGTAGGCAAATGAAAGACGACGTGTTCAATTGTCCAGACTGTATCAGCTCCCGTAATGCATGTGTCCTACAGCAGGCGGATGAGAGAACGGAGAAAGAGTTGACGTGTAGAAATAACCTTGAATTTCATGATTCATCACAATGAAATGAGAAGTTTTTAAGCCTCTATGAGATGCATTTTTATTTTGGAGAGAAACGTTTTTACTCACTCTAAAAGGTACAATATTGATGTTATTCGTTCATTCATTTTCTTTTCGGCTTAGTCCCTTTATCCGTCAGGGGTCGCCACAGCGGAATGAACCGCCAACTCATCCAGTATATGTTTTACGCAGCGGATGCCCATCCAGCCGCAACCCAACACTGGGAAACACCCATACACTCTTGCATTCATACTCATACTCTGCGGCCAATTTAGTTTATTCAATTCTGTCTTTGGACTGTGGGGGAAACCGGAGCACCCGGAGGAAACCCACGCAAACACGAACATGCAAACTCCACACAGAAATGCCAACTGACCCAACCGGGGCTCGAACCAGCGACCTTCTTGCTGTGAGGCGATCGTGCTACCCACTGAGCCACCGTGACGCCATATTGATGTTATAACTGCGATATTGAATGTGAAATATTGATATAGTGACACCAACTTAAATATTACCTTTACATTGGTGACTAGTGACTTACTATTGAGGAGGCATTCAGGGATTCAACAGGTAGAGGCAATACACACAACAAGTGCTAATCATACAAAGGAACTGTTAGTGCTCAGAGAATTAAGTGCTAGAGTAAAGAGGGGGAGTTCTTTTTTTGAGAGAGCCCACTCACCTGTGTGAAGCACACTTCATAAATGCACATCCTGAAGAGTTACGGTGTGGAGAAGCTCCAAAGAAGCGTTTTTAGAGATATGGAGTGATTGTAAGAACGTGTCTGGTGCAAATGTGCAAAACTGGTGCAAGTGTCGGTTAAAGTGTCAGAGAGATGAATGTGTTTTCTCTACAGGTGGTTTGCCAAGCCCACTCATCTGTGTGTGAGGCACAAAATTTGATTATTTAATTAGAATCCTAATATTTAATAAAACCTTAGCTGCCCAACTCAATACAGGATTAACTGTGCACCTCAACTTTACTGTTTCCACTAAAACTGTTGGTCGGGAGCGCAACAGGGTCGATATACATGGCCGGCTGCTATAGCCAAATCTTTGGTCACTTGTGTCAATGCCAAACATCGGTTTCAATGGTGCCAGCAGCAAAAATCTTGAGCTGTGCACAATGTGAAACATGTATTGTTCTCTGATGAGTTCACCTTCACTGTCTTTCCCACATCCTGGAGAGTTACGGTGTGAAGAACATACCTGTCAACCCTCCTGCTTTTGCCGGGATTCTCCCGTATTTTACCGTTCTATACCGCTATCATCCCGTTTAAGTATTTTCCTGTACTTCTCCCGTATTAGTAATCTTTCTATGAAAAGTGAAAGTAGCATCAAAGAGCCGATCTCAAATGTGATATAATTGCAAGAGCTACTTTTTTTTGCTTTATTTTGGCATGAAAGCATGTTGGAATTAAAATTAAAATGGCCACATTCACTTAATTTCCATTAAAGCTGTGCATTGACCGTCGCACTTCATATGCAGCCTCTGAATATGAAGTGCGAATATGATTTAATTTCTGTGAAGGCTATTGATTTTAATCTGCCTTTTATTTTATTTTAAATTTTGTAATGTTTGCTATGTATTCTATCATAGATACATAGCAATATGGGACGTATGGGTATGGGGGTATGGGGCGTATCCCCTATTTTTATATACCAATGTTGACAGGTATGGTGGAGAAGCCCCAAAGAAGCGTTTTTAAAGATATGGAGTGATTGTAAGAAAGTGTTTGGTGCAAATGTGTAAAACTGGTGCAAGTGTTGGTTAAAGTGTCAGTGAGATGAATGTGTGTTTTCTACAGGTGGTTTGTCAAGCCCACTCACCTGTGTGAGGCACAAATTAGATTAATTCGAATACTTCTGAAAAACGACCATTGACATTGTTGATTTATATTTGTATTATATATGACACGTGTTTCATATTTGTAAAACTAATTTTATACACAATTAGCTACTGTAAATGATGTCCACTTTTTTAATAACTTAAATAACGTGAACACAATAATACATTATGCCAACTGAAATAATTTTTATTAGCAAAATTGTTAAATGCAAGTTTTAAACATTTGTTATATGCTTGATATAGTCACTTAAATCCAACAACGTGAACACTACACTTTTTTTCAAGTGCTGTTAATATATATATGTAATAGTGATTTGATGAAGTTCTCTGCAGTCCAAAAAAGTGTTGTCCTCAGATTCACATTTTTACCTTCTTTAAAATCATTCCACACACTTTTCCCCTTAAAAATCAATGTTGAAAATGCTGCAAAAGTCAGTCGATTCCGTCTGGACCTGCTTATAATTCTCTCTGCACCTTAGTCTTGTTTCAAGGAATCTCTGTCAGAACTCTGCTCATTGTGTGTGCAGGTTTTGTTTGTTTATTCTGCAAATTATGAATTTTTAAGTGTTTTCTATTCATAAAGATGTATAAATGTGTCTGTAATTTTCACCTTGAAGGTACTTCGTGCTTTGAGAAGGTAAGAGCAGCGAATAAAATCTGCTTCTTTTCCTGAAACTTTAAATCAGAGAAGATTATTGTGCGTGTGTTTGTGTGTGAGAGAGAGAGAGAGAAAATAAAGCCACAGTTTTAGGGGTGTAAAATGAAAATCTGCTGTTATTTTACCCTCAGGTCATGCAATATTTAGGTGGCTTTTGTTATTAGTAGAAAGATAAAAGAAGTTTTTTAGCTTTCCTTTTTGATTCATAAAATACATGTCAACAATTACTGGCACTTTGAGAGTCAAAAAACCCCATAGAGTATGAAGGCAAAACAAAAGTAATACACACTGAGGTTTTATGAAGCAAATCCGTGCAAGAAACTGAACATTATTTACAACATTATTCTCTTTACTCCACAGTTCCTGCAGATGCTCCCAAGTGAATTCACTGGACGTGCTATTGAACGTACTGTCTTCATTTCATGTAAGTCTACATCATTTTACTAAAGCATTTTTCACTTTCTGAAAGCTTTTTTTTTTTTTTAAATAAGGGAAATTAAAGGTGCATATTAACATGAATTTTGACATTGATTTTAAATAAACGTTGTATTTAATCATTTTTTGGTCACTTTGGGAAATAAAATGCTTCATTGGGTGCTTTTACATGTACATTTATGCATTTAGCATAATTATTTAGAAAAACTAATAATCATATTTTACCTATTGCTTTTATTCAGAAAGCCAAGTAAAAGCCAACAAGTTTAGTAATATTCAAAGCTAGCATTCTAGAGATGCGGAGAATACAAAAAATATATATATTTAAATGCATAAAATGTGTTTTTCTTTTTAATCTAATAATTATAACTATAATAATAATAATTATTATTATTATTAATATTAATATTATTTAAATATTTGATTAAATATTTGATTTATTTTTATATATTTTTACAACAACCAGAGCTTTCTTAGAGCTTTCAGATATTTCATAATTAAATAATGGCATAAATATTCAAAGCTAAATATTCAAAGCTAGCGTTCTAGAGAAGATGCAGAGAATAAAAAAATATATATTTAAATGCATAAAACGTGTTTTCCTTTTTAATATAATAATAATAATAATAATAATAATAATAATATAATAATAATTATTATTATTTTAAATATTTGATTGCATATTTGATAAATTTTTATATATTTTAACAACAATCAGAAATTTCTTTGCGCTTTCAGATATTTGATAATTATAAATAATGGCTTTTTAAATTTATTATCTAAATTTTCATTTTCGTTTTAGTTTAGTCTTGGCCTGGATAATAAACTCAAAGCATAGAAAGTGTGTTTTTGTAAGTTTGTATCGAAAATATAAAACATAAAAAAATATTTTATATATTTTATTAAAATTAATTTATTCAATCCCTTTTATTTAAATAAAAATGACAGTTTAACAGTGAATTTGAACAGGGCACATCTAATCAGAATTTAAAATAATAGTAATTACCTTTTGCAGCGACACGATGGCTTAGTGGTTAGCACTGTCGCCTCACAGCAAAAAGGTCGCTGGTTTGAGTCCCGGCTGGATCAGTTGGTATTTCTGTGAGGAGTTTGCATGTTCTCCCCTTGTTCACGTGGGTTTCCTCCGGGTGCTCTGGTTTTCCCCAGTCCAAAGACATGCGCTATAGGTGAATTGAATACGCTAAATTGGCCTTAGTGTATGAGTGTGAATGCAAGAGTGTATGGGTGTTTCCCAGTACTGGGTTGCAGCTGGAAGGGCGTCAGCTGTGTAAAACATATGCTGGATAAGTTGGCGGTTCATTCCGCTGTGGCAACCCCTGATGAATAAAGGGACTAAGCCGAAGGAAAATGAATAAATTAATGAATAATGACCTTTTTACAGATAAAAAAATAATAAAATCTAACATTTTTTCTCATATATTACAGTGTTAAATTTTTGTCCTTGCTTAAAATCTTTAACAGTCTTTTTTTTATTCCTGTACTGTAAGCGCAGGTGTCGTATGGAGTGACTTAATTATGCAGTTTAATTGTGATTATATGTAAATGTCAGTGTTGTTTTGCTATGTATATTGGACGCACAGCAAGCGACGGATCTCTTGATTAGATGGTTTGAAGTGTGAATTTTTTGTCACGCTGATCTGATTCCTGCTGCTTGTATTATTACTGTTTATCTCTATGAAGCAGGATCTTAGTGAATGAACACACACGCACACACACACACACACACACACACACACACACACACACACACACACAGGAAGAGCAGTGTGTTTCAGTGTGTTTCTGCAGCTGTAGAGCCACTGATGCTCTTCAATAGCACTGAATCACATCGTATCCATCTGCATCACAAAGGAGCAATTGCACTGCTCTGTGCCGTCGTAAATGGCTTTTAAAACACGGGTTTAGTGATTTCGGCTATGAATATTATAGTGACGATAGAAGAGAGTAAAAACAAGCACAAAAGAACATTTGCTGTATTCAGATCTTAAATGTCAGTCAGTTTTCGCCAGCACTGATCTCAAGTTCATTGTGGGATGCCATATTTGCTTCTTTAGCGCTCCAGGCAAAATATGAAATGGTAAAATATATTATTATTATTGTGTGTTTTATTATAAATCTCTTTGTCAGTTTATATAATATAATTTATATTATGTTTACATAATTTATAATAACATAGTTTAGTATATAAATGTAAAATAAGGCTTAGAATTTTAATATGACCATTATTATTATTATTATTATTATTATTATTATTGTTGTTGTTGTTGTTGTCATCATTATTATTAATATTAATATATTAATAATAATTATTGTTACTATTAGTAGTAATAGTAATATTTTTAATTGTATTCTTATTACTACTAGTATTATTATATTAATAATAATAATTAAGTAGTAAGTAGTAGTAGTAGTAGTAGTAGTAGTAGTAATAGTTGTAGTAGTAGTAATAGTAGTTGTTGTTGTAGTAGTAGTTGTTGTAGTAGTTGTAGTAGTACTAGTAGTAGTTGTTGTAATAGTAGTAATTGTTGTAGTAGTAGTAGTTGTTGTTGTTGTAGTAGTTGTAGTAGTAGTAATTGTTGTTGTTGTAGTAGTAGTAGTTGTTGTAGTTGTAGGTGTTGTTGTAGTAGTAGTAGTTGTAGTAAAAGTTGTTGTTGTTGTAGTAGTAGTAATAGTAGTTGTTGTTAGTTGTTGTAGTTGTAGGTGTTGTTGTAGTTGTTGTAGTAG
>CAIGQV010019029.1:13389993-13406677 GCA_903798115.1 Danio jaintianensis | reverse complement strand
TGGTCTTTGGATGTTATGGGTGGTTAAAGTCTTCTAGCTGTCTGGTAGGTTGTTCTGGGTGTATGCTATGGTATTCTGGGTGGCTTTTAGGGTGTTCTGGGTGATTAGGGGTGCTCTGGGTGGCTATAAGAGTGCTCTGGTTGGTTAAAATGTGTCTAGGTGTCTGTGTTCTGGGTATATGCTGTGGTATTCTGGGTGGATGTTAGTTTTTTCTGAGTTGCTGAAAGGGTGGTTTGAGTGGATGTTAGTGTGCTCTGGGTGGTTGTTAGAGTGTTTTGAAGCAAATATGATGGTCTGGCTATTTACTAATTTACTGTTTACTGGCTATTTAAGTGCTCTGGTTGTCTATTAGGCTGTTTTGCTGTGCTAGGGTGTTCTGAGGGGTTTATAAGGTTTTCTCATATGTTTCTTTGGTGTTTGAGTGTTATGGGTTGTTGCTAAAGGGTTATAGGTGTCTGTTAGGGTGCTCAAATGGGCTATAGGGTGTTCTGTGTGTAAGCTATGGTGTTTTGTGTGGTGGATTTGGGTATTCAGGGTGGTTGTTGGGGTGTTCTGAAACAAATATGCTGTTCTGGCATTAAGCTAAAGTGTTCTGGTTGTCAGGGTATTCTAAAGGAATTTATAGGGCATTCTGAGTTGGTTTTTGATGTTAGGATGTTATGAAAATGTTTGGGATGTTTGTTAGGATGTTCTGGGTGGTTGAATGGGATCCTGCTAGACTGTTCTGGGTAGATGCTAGTGTATTCTGGATGACATGGCATTCTCAGAGGATTGATGGGTGTTTGGGGTGGCTGATTGAGTGGTTGTTATTGTGTTCTAGAAGTGTAGGGTATTATGAGTGGCTGATAGAGTGTTCAATCTGACTGAGTGCGTTCTGGGTGATTAATTTGGGGCTTTGTAACTTATAGGATGTTCTGAGTGTTTTTTGGGGGGGAATGTTTTTTCTCTCATAGTATCATTTGTCAGGTAAAAGTCTTATATTTGATTGCTTATGAAATCGTTAGTGCATACGCTTAACAAACTGCACTATTTCAGATATTATTCATCACTTATGGATTTGTTCACATATCTTACTTTAAGCTAGAGTAGTAGTAAGCACTACTAATAAGCACAGTGGCAGTGATGCAGCATACATAAGTGACACCTATTTCTGCCAAGTCCCAGATTAGTCATCTAATGCAAAGCGCAGCACGTCTGTCACACAGAAATCTGCCCGTCTACATTAAAACCAAGTCTTTCATGAGCTTTCAACCTACACAAAGATGGATCAGTGCACTTTGCTTTGCTCCCCAAGCCCTATTTTTCTTTTTTATACACACAAGCTAACTAAGAGTGTGTCATGATGGCAGGTTTGAATGTATACTTATCACTAGGAGGCCGGAAACACCATTAGGAACCTTTAGTTCTGCCAAGGGTTATGAAAGGTTACTTATAACATCTCAGCACCCTGCCAGCATCCACCACTTTATATAGTCCTCGTAATAAAAAAATAAAAAAATCACTGTCCACACTCTGTCATTCTCTAAAGCAAGACGTTTTATAGTTTCTGTCTTTCGCAGCATGTTGAATTAGACACATTTGGCTGTCGGCAGCTTTATTTGCATTCTTAATGTCTAATTAAGGAATAATCGACTACAGGAGGTTGAATTATTAGAGAATAATGCACACCGAGGAGGTGCTGCAGCCATTGTGTGAAGGGTGTGCATTTCTTTTTAATAATCCAATGAGCTAGAGTCAAATATTCAGCTTATTCTGATGTAATGGCATTGTCCCGGATGATTTATTTCAAGATAGTTGTCAAGTTTGTCCACAAAATTCTCTTATTTTGGCGATCTGAAATGAGATCTGCTGAAAATACTTTAGCTGTTCATTTCCCTGGGAAGAATTGCACACCTTAGAATGTTTGTCAGCCAATCAGAATCAAGCATTCAGCAGCCCTGTAGCGTAATAAATTATTTGCAGTAGTCATGTTTTTATTTCATACAATATGAGTGTAATTTGCTCTGTGTGTGTTTGGATTGGTGCAGCGTGAGCTCAGAGGCGCTGGACTCCTGGGATCCCCCAACAATGAGAACTGACAGGTACAAACTTGCATGTCAACGTGCATTTCTGCCTGTGACGGATGTAATGTGCTGCTGCAGGCCTGCCATTCAAGTTAAATGAATGATTTGTCATTCAGAGAACACAGAGTCTGATATATAACAAAATGTCAAGCCATGAAACGTTTGCTTTAAATAAAGACAGCACAAGTAAAAAAAAAATTCTATCTAAAGATGTTTTTTTTTTTCTGCACATAACTATTGAATAATAATTCTTAATAATAAAAATAAGTAATAAATGATATTAATTATTAATAATAAAACATCAACTATAAATATCCATTTACAAAAGCAAATTTTATATTTAATATTATATCTGAAATACTTTGTCTAATTCATTTAATAAATTCAGTTTATGACATTTTTATTTAGTTTATTTAGTTGCATTTAATAAATAATTTAGTGAACAATCCAAATTTCAAATGATATATTAGATTATATGTCATATGCATTATATATTTTATTTTAAATTTGTGTATGAATTTAGCCATTTTTATTTGTTTGTTTGTTTGCTTTTTTTAAATGTCTGGCAATACAAATTTTCAGGGCATTTTGGTTGCCAGGTCATTCCTATTTGTTAGGCTATTCTGATGGAGGATTTCTGGCATTTTTGTACTGTAGATGTTTGTTGTTTTTTTGGATGTTATTACAATCCGTATTGTTTTCCAGAGATGTTGTTTGGTTGCTCAGGTTGGTTGTGCCTAGTTGGTTATTTGAATGGTTATGAGTTGCTTCTTGGAGAATGGTGATGACCATTGTGTGACCCCGATTGAGGTGAGAAATCGCTTTATTTCACTAATCGATTTAGTATCGGTGACCCGTTGAGCTGTAAAGTACCCAAGGCTGCTCTTTTTATTGCCTGGCTGATTATTTGATTATATGCCGGACGAATGTATATCTCAGAAACAGGTGATGCCGTCACTATTATTTTGTTTGTTGGATGTGAGAGATGAATCCTGCATTTAAAGCAAGACACTGCAGTTAAATATGATTAAATAAATAAATATATTACTTGATACACTTTATTAAACGTACACATGGACATCAGTTTATATGCTAAATAACTGCAGGTTAACTATGTTTATGTAATAACTTTAACTGTTAAAAGCTATTAGTTACTAGTTAATTAAAGTTATTAGTAAGTAATAAAGTTATGGTAACTAATAACCTTAACCTTTTCTGACTTTGATTGTAATGCAGTAATATGCACTTTTTGTAAAGCTGCTTTGAAACAATAATTATTGTGAAAAGCGCTATACAAATAAACTTGAATTGAATATATATATATATATATATTATAATATTTTATATTTATTATATTATTATTTTATATATTATATTTAATATATAATATTTATCACAATACTTTAAAACCTGACAGATTATTTTAAGAATTTTAAACTTAAAAAAAAAAACAGGTTTTCTAAAATGTTATGTTTAAATATGCTAATGAGGCATTATGTAATAAAATGTGCTACTTTGCTATTTAAAAAATCCTAATATTGTATGAAGTCAGGTTCAAAATTTCTTGCAAATTTTTTTTGACACGTTAGAGTCGCAGAGGGGATTTTGGGAATCTCTTTGATCGCTTCATTATTCAGAAAACATTGCGATAAGTCAGAAAAAAAAATCTTTTTTTGTACACTACTTGACAAAAGTCTTGTCGCCTATCCAAGTTTTAGGAAAACAAATAATAACTTCACTTCTAGTTGATCATGTGGCATCAGAAGTGGCTTATATGAAAGGCAAAGGCCTCTAGAATACACTTATTTTACCAAAATAAAATATGGTCATGCCTTGATTTAATTATTTAATTAGGACATTAAGACCTGACTTTGCTTAGACAAAAAGTCTTGTCACTTAACAGAAATAATGTACAGTACAGAATATAAAGTCATGGCGCAATGGAAAAAGAAATAATATTGTGTATATATGACTCCCATGAGCTTGGAGGACTGCATCCATACATCTCTGCAATGACTCAAATCACTTATTAATAAAGTCATCTGGAACGGCAAAGAAAACATTCTTGCAGGACTCCCAGAGTTCATCCAGATTATTTGGATTCATCTTCAATGCCTCCTCCTTCGTCTTACCCCAGACATGCTCAATAGTGTTCATGTCTGGTGACTGGGCTGGCCAGTCCTGGAGCACCTTGGCCTTCTTTGCTTTCAGGAACATTGATGTGGAAGCTGAAGTATGAGAAGGAGTGCTATCCTGCTGAAGAATTTGCCCTCTCCTGTGGTTTGTCATGTAATAGGCAGCACAAATGTCTTGATACTCAGGCTGTTGATGTTGCCATCCACTCTGCAGATCTCTCGCACTCTTAAGAGTTCCTTAATGGAGATTTTCGTCTCAGCTCAGGAGAAAAATCTAATTTTGATCCTTCAAAAACATGTATTGCAATTGAAATATATCTACAAATTGATAAAAAGCAATAAAAGAAACTCTATTTTTTGGGATATTTTGTTTACGTTAGACAAAAAAAAATACACAAAAAGTTCAATCTCAAAATTGACAGTGCATGAAAGCGGTGTTTTTCCATTCGGTGTCTCACTTTTATGATGAAATCTTGACAAACACTCACACATGACCGTAAACACCAGGAGTCTGTGAGCTCCAGCAGATCTCCACTGTTGGCTTTTAGGATTCCTGGTGCCGTTTATAGATCGTTTTCCATTCGCTTCGCTGCTTTTGAAGGCCATATTTTTAAGAGGGACACACAAAGGGGAAAGAGCCTCCATTTCGTTTACACATGTCTCTAAATCTTCTGCTGTCCTGTGGCCAGAGAAAAGAGAAGGGAAGGAACGTCCAGGATGAATGAGAAGCTTTAAAAACCACAGGAGCACAAAGGGTTGTTGATGATTTCCTCATCAGATGCCTTTTAAGTGCTGTTGTCAGGACAAGTGACTGATACCAGCGCTCACAACATCCAGATAAACTCTGAACAACTGTAAACAATGCTCATTTACTTCAAACATGAAAGATAATAAGGCAAAATTAGATTAAGTTGGTGTAAGATGTTATATTTGAAGCTTTTCCAAATTTTTACAACGGGTGTTATGTCAGAGCCTGTTATGTCGAACCTACACAGGAAAATGACAGTGATAGTAGCAATGATAGTAACTTAACAGAGCAAGTTAAATGATAATAGCCTATAAATGCATCTGATGATCTGATGAGAAACTGAAGAGAGCAGTGATGTCATAAGAAAAGTTGATTCTCATTGGTGGATGTGAGAAAATGTTTGTTTTAAATGCTTATATTTTCTAAATGCAAATTCTGTCAGTGTATGTTAGGAGCACATTAGATAACCTTAAGACTAGCAGTGATGCTAACAACCCCTCAAAAAACAGAATAACCCAGTTCATTTGATTTTAGAGTGACTTTTAAGTTTGTCCATAGATCCACAGGAGTGGTGTGTGTGTGTGTGTGTGTGCGTGCGCTTCAGGCAGCTCTGGTCACTGCTTGTGTAATTAAACTGAGAAACACATCTTTGTGGTGCATTCTGGGAATTGGTGAACCACAGTGCAGATCACATCAGACTACAAACAGTTATAAAGATGTGCTCTTTTGTCCCCTGTGAGCTCTGCACATTTAGCTGGTAATTAAATAGCCAGTGAGTATGAACTGGATGGTGAGAGAATTATGCAAATGTAATATTTATGTTTTTACTGCGGGCCCGACAGTATCTGGACACTTGCGCCACACTTAGAAATGTTTAGGCATGAAGCACTTACTTTAAAATGAAGACAACACACACATGCATACATTGTTTTCCAAGCAAAGGCTTTTTTAAAGTTTCAAATTAGATATATTTTATCTTTATTAATTGAATGAATTAAATGATAGTCTAATGAATGAATTAATTAAACTTTTGAAAAAAATAAATAAATGTTTATTTTTGTTCATTTAAGTCATTTATTTCAATACATCATCATTATTTTTATTGATTTATTTATTTATTTATTTTAGATTAAATTATTTTTATCTATCCATCTCATCTGTTTTTTATTTATTTGTATTACTGTATATAGATATTTATTTACAACATTTATCTATCTGTCTTATTGTTGTATGTAATAATAAAAATATTTATTTATTTATTTAACTTTCATTTTAAAAATATTTATTACTATTTTGTTGGTTTGCGTAATTTATTTTAACCCATCCTTCACCATTTTTAATTGTTTATTTATTTCTAAATATATGTTTTTTTTAAAATATAATTAATAATTTTCATTAAATAATTTTCATTTGTCCAACTATTTATTTATTTATTTATTTATTTATTTATTTATTTATTCATTCATTTGTATAACTGCGTTTGTGTCTAGATATTTATTTAAATTAGTTATTTATCTGTCATATTGTTGTATATAGTCATAAAAAAATCAATTGTAGATATTTATTTTTATCTCCATTATTTATTTATTTATTTATTTGTTTGTTTGTTTGTTTGTTTTTAAATAAATCTACTATATAAAATAGTTATCTATCTGTCTAACTGTTGTACATAATAAAAAATCAATAGTAGTTTCTTTCTTTATTTCTTTATATATTAATTTATATTTTTTAAATCAATATACTGTATAATATAATGCACAATGTGCTTTAATATTGTGCTTGGTTTAATATTGATCTTTTTTAGTAAGTGCAGATGATGTGGTGAAGTATTGTGTGTCCTGTCCTACACACTGAATCCTCAGATGATGAACTGATAATGGCAGCGGTGTGTGATTGTCTCATGTAAACACAGTGTAGAGAGTCATGAATGCAGATGCTGCTCAGGATTAATGAGGATCTGAACTCGTCTCTAAAAGAGTCAAAGGTGGAGCTTTGGAGGATTTAATGAGCTCCTGTGACATTTGATAAATAATGCAGCGTTTTTAAAGCCTCCGCTGCTCTTGATGAACATGTGCGACTGTAAATGCTGCTGACCACTCGCTTTCATGAGCTCTTTTTAACACCGCAGTCCCATTAAAAAATAAATATATAAAAAAAATGAAATGTTTTATTTAGTGCAGAGTCTACGGTCACACTTTACCACGTCTGTTCAAGTGTGGGCTTTAAAACATTTGAGATTAATTTTTTGAGCCAAACTGTTCACAAACGAGTGTTCATTTATTTAGGTTTTTAATTTATTAATGAAAGAAAAACAAATTTATTTATTTATTTATTTATTTATTTAAACATGAATATTATTATAAATGGTGTATTATAATATTATAAATATAATAAATTATAAATATATTATAAATAAATCAAATTAATTTATTATATTTATTATTATTATTATTGTTGTTGTTGTTGTTGTTGTTGTTGTTGTTGTTAATAATAATAATAATAAAAATAATAAATTGTATATTTGTTTATTTTAATAGAAATAATTGAACACATATTGTAATGGATAATAATATTGAAACAGATAATTATTACTAAAAATAATGACATTATTTTATTACTAATTGATACAAATGTATTTATTTAAATAGTATAAATTATTACAGTATATTATATAAATAAAATATAATAAATGATAAAAACTAAAATGTCTGTATATTATATCCATCCATCCGTCCGTCCGTCCGTCCGTCCGTCCGTCCGTCCATCCATCCATCCATCCATCCATCCATCCAATTGATTTATCTGAATACTTGCTTGTTAATTTTCATATTGTTTGTATAAATAATAGATACTTTATATGTAATTTTTTCGATTTACTTTACAACTATTATGTGTATCCTTTATTTATTTGACTTATTAGAATAATTCCCCCACAGTCCAAAGACATGCGCTATAGGTGAATTGAGTAAACTAAAATTCACAATTTAAATAATGAAATAACGTCTGTTCAAACACAGTTATTATATAAAATCTCCAACGTTTTTCATAGTCTAGATATTATTATTTATTTATTTTTTTCCCTGCACCTGCGCTCTTATTTCCAGCATGTCTCGTCTGTGGGGGTTTGTGGCGTTTTTCTGGCTTGTGTTTTGTGGTGTGCTCAGGAATACGAGCAGAAAAGTGGGTTGTCTTGCTTTAATGGTGCCCCGTTTGGCCTGAACAGATGCGAGGCCTATTTTCCCATGATGCTCCATTGCAGATGAGGCTGAAATCGTGAAGACACACAAACACTGACACACATTACAGCAGAATACTTACACTCTGCCCTCCACATACATACTCTGCTTTCTTCAAACATGTGCTCCTTATAAAATAAGAAGAAGGTTTCTCTTTATTTAGTCATGTCTATGAATTGTCTTTCCATTATTTGCTCGATTGGATTTTAGCTGCATGTGGTTAAATGATGTTTTTCATGTTTAAATCATTATTATTATTAATTATACTACTAATAATGATGAAAATATTAATAGCAATAATAATAACAAGATTAATTATTATTATAATAATTATAAATTATAATTAATTATATTTAAAATGAATTATATTTAAAATTAATTACTTTATTATTATTATTATTATTATTACTATTATTATTATTACTATTATTATTCTTATCAACAACAACATTCTTCATCTTCTTCTTCTTCTTATTATTATTATTATCAACAACAACAACAATATTATTATTATTATTATTGTAATTATTATTACTATTATGCTTATATATCACGTAATATATTTTATAATACATGTAAAATTAATAAATAATTAATTAATAATCACATTTGTTTGTAAATTCAATTACATTAAAAAATTACTGATCATTATTTTAAACTTAGTTGTTGGTTGAATATTGCCAAATTAAAGCCGTAATATAGATGAACAAAATCTCACAAATGCTGTAATTAAATGCTATTAGGAGAGCACTCTTGTTCAGATATTGCTTAATTACAAATAAAACATGCTGTAAATTCATTTCCCGCTGAGTTTAGTGAGTTAATATGAGCTGTATCTTCATTTTTTGTGTTCTCCAGCCGTTTTGAGTTTTCCTGCACCTCTGCTCCAGACGCTGACAGTGGTAAAGTGTGGCAGGATGTCCCGGCGAGAGAAGGCGCTCAGTGTTAATGATGATTAATGAGGAGAGGAGAAAGGCTTCTCCTCCTGGAGCTCTGAGCCACCGCTCTCCTCTCTTTTAAATGTCTGACAAACTGAGCTTATGAATTACAGACACGGCACACAAAAACTGCTTTTACCGCACCGATGCAGGTGTTCTGGGGTTGCAGATGTTTTTTGTTTGGATAAAATGTGTGGAGTTTTATTTTTTTTGTTTTGTTTGTCTATTCTGTAAACTACTTACAACTTTTGTTTCAAACTTAAAACAAAAAATTGGTTTGTTTGTTAATTTAATTATTTATATTAATTTGTTTATTTTATTTATTTATTTATTTATTTATTTAATATATATATATATATATATATTTTTTTTTTTTGTTTATTTTTTATTATTTATTTTATTTTATGTTATTTTATTTTCAAAGAATAACAAAAAGGGGCCATGTTTTTAGACACGTTACATATTCATTTTTGGACAACACGATATTATTAATTTATCTTCAGAAGAGTTAGGAAAAATCTAAAATTGTCAGATTAACTGTGACATTTGTTGTTTTAACAAATTCTCATTTTCTGGTGGGAATTATCCTAAAAAGTCTTTTTTATTGAAATTTTAGATAGATATTATATAGTGGATAAATGTACTATATAATATAATTATTATAATATAATTAGTGTTGGATAAAGTTACTTTTGAAAGTAATGCAATACAATATTGAGTTACTCTCCTAAAAAGTAACTAGTTGCTTTACTTACTTTTTATGGCAAGCAATGCGTTATGTTACTTTTGAGTTACTTTTGTGTTTTTTGACCCAGCTGAGGCTTGATCTCTTTCAGAACTTGCAGGGATTTTTTTTTCTTCTTTTTTTAATAGAGGATTAACAACACACTGTATAACCTTCACTCTTATTTACCTTAAAAAACACATCAAATAGTAATAATGTAGGATAATGTTATCTTCTGAGAACTTCCTGACTTCCTGAATGTTATCAGACCTTTATAGAGTAAAATACATAATAACGTTTTACTCAAAACAATACCTAATAAATCCACAGAAACTAAACATTTTCAAGTGTTCTCTCAATGTTTTTCCATAGCTATTTTTGGCAGCGTTGTTGTTGTATATTGATTTTTAATTCAGTTTTTAATCTGATTTTGTCATTCGCAATGTTTTATCAGTCTCTCTATCAGTTTCCTATATGGTCTATAGCAGTGTTTCTCAACCACGCTCCTGGAGGACCACCAACACTGCATGTTTTGGATGTCTCCTTTGTCTGTCACACCCATTACAGGTCTTTCAGTCTCTGCTAATGAGCTGATGATCGGAATCAGGTGTGTTTGGGTTTGGTTAAGGAGACATGAAAAATGTGCAGAGCTGGTGGTCCTTCAGGAACATGGTTGAGAAACGCTGATCTATAGTATGTATATGTCTCAGCCAAATGCACTGTAAGTACAATGCAAGTCAAACAAGTATTTTAATATCAACTACATTGTGTTTGGCTGTGATTTCATCAGAATCAGAAAGAGCTTTATTGCCAGGTATGTTCATACATACGAGGAATTAGTTCACACAGCAATCATTTATTCATTCATTCATAGAGTAACAACTGTATTTTAGTTTACTGCATGTACTAGAATAGCTTAATAGGCTTCACTGTTAAAACAAACAAACAAAAAAAGCCCTATTCTCCCCTATACTGTTCATCATTGCAGCACCTCCATTCTCAGTCTGTCGGAAATTATCAAATTGAATTCTGGTTTCTACAAAGCCCCGCATTCTCATAGCCTGTAAGTACTCTGATTGGTCAGCTGACTCCGAGAGCTGTGATTGGCCAAATATTTGAACCTGTTAGCCAGCACTCACTTTTGGGGATTTACACCTACCTAACTTTAGTAACAGTTCTTGACCCCAGTGAGCTACAAGCAAAAATTTGGTATCATTGGAAAGAAGACACTTTGAGCTTTTATCTAGAAAGTTTCATGCTAAAAAATATGAAAAGTTATACATTATGAAGTAATGAGAAAGACAAATTGTACTGTTTTTCCATATACAAATACAGGAAAACAATAATGTAATGACCTAGAAAAAATATACCCTGAAAGCCAAGTGTCTCATGAGTTGATATTTCAGATGTGATGAAGATGAGCATGCAAAATGAGATTTCTGGAAAGAGTTTTCTGAGACTATATCAGTGTCCTTTCTTTTCCCTCACTTTCTCAAAAATGACATTCCCAAATAAAACAGGAACAGTTGCTGAATAATTTGGTCTATATTCACAGTTCATGTATCTTTGGAAAGAAGACACTTTGGGCTTTATTATGCATCATCTAGAGTTTATAATGCTGAACATGAAAAAAAAAGTTATAGATGCTTAAATATGTGTCAGAAATGTAACATCCCTTTTTATAATAGCCAGTTTCAACTTCTAAAGCAAATCTAAACACAAACAAGTTTGCAGGTGTTTCATCAGGAGAGTCGGAAAACATCTCAGGAGGTTCAGTCTGACGAGGGAAACTTGTGCATTTCACATGCGCTCATGAGCTGACAAGCTGCTCTCTGAGTTTGTGTGTCTGTGTGCTGTTTGTGTGTAAAGAGTGCAAAGCAGAGAGAGAGAGAGAGCAGACGCCTCCTCCACACCAGCTGCCCAACACTTACAGCCATTACACACACACACACACACACACACACACACACACACACACACATCTCTCCTGTGCAGCTGGAACACGCACGCACGCATGCATATACACACTCTCTGTTGCTTTACTGTTACTCACAAATGCAAACACATACATATAACACATACACACACACACAGACACACACACACAAACATTCATACAACACGCATACTCTTGCACACACATGCACATAAACACGCTTAAACACACATGAACTCACAGACAAGCAAACACATACAACACGCACATACACACATTCGCACACACTCCCTCCCTCTCTCCCTCTCTCTCTCTCTCTCTTGCGCGCACACATACACATAAACACACGCAGACACATACTCACAGAAAAACACAAACCCACACACACATGCATCCCTGCTCTCTCTGTCTCTTGCACACACATGCACATAGACACATGCAAACACACAAACTGTATACTCACAGACAAACACAAACACACAAACATACACATACAACACACATGCACAGACACACATACACACATCAGACAAACACAAACACATATACAACACACCCACACGTGCACACATACTCTCTTGCACACACATGCACATATACACATGCAGACACACATTTACTCAGATAAATACAAACACACACACACATGCATACATTCTGTACTGCAAATACAACCACATAGAAACGCTCAAACACACATATACTTGGAGACAAATGCAAACACACACATACAACACACACATATACACACATGCATACATTCTCTCTCTCTCTCTCTCTCGCACACAGACGCACGCAATTGCATGTATTTAAAGACACACACTCAAACTTACACACATGTACACTCACACACATATGCTCAAATGCACACATATTAACATTTACTCGCACACACTCACTCACTCACTCACTCACTTACTCGCGCACACACACACACACACACGCGCAGCTCTACTAATCAGACTGCTGTGAGTGTCTGCTGGCTCCTGCTGTGGAGAAAAGCTTTTAGTGTTTAGATTCTTCTGACGTGGAAATGGACTCTTGGCAGGGTGACGTGATGCTGGGGTCTTAGTGGCCACTTTACATGTGATTGCTATGGCAACGAATTTAACCAAGTAATGCACAAGACAAAAAGCTATATTTAATGTGTTGCAAATTTGCATGAAAGCGTTATTATACAGGATGTGCGTACCCAAGATTGTTGATTGAAGTATTGCAAAATCGAAGATCTGTTGAATATATATTAGTAATTAACTTTTTTTTTTTTTTTACTCTTGAAAGCAAGATTCGATCCTAGGCTTTTACATTCAATTATCTATGAATTTGCATTATTGGAAGTCTACATTTACAAATATAGTAATGCTAATTTAAATATAATTAAGCATAATTATGGGCAGCGAGGTGGCGCAGTGGGCAGCGCTGTCGCCTCACAGAAAGAATGTCGCTGGTTCGAGCCTCGTCTGGGTCAGTTGGCATTTCTGTGTGGAGTTTGCATGTTCTCCCGTGTTGGCGTGGGTTTAATGGGTTGTGGCTGGAAGGGCATCTGCTGCGTAAAAAACATATGCTGGATAAGTTGATGGTTCATTCCGCTCTGGCGACCCCAGATTAATAAAGTGACTAAGCTGAAAAGAAAATGAATGAGTGAATAAGCATAATTACATTGTATTCATTCATTTAATTTTCCTTCGGCTTAGTTCCTTTGTTCATCAGGGGTCGCCACAGCGGAATGAACCGCCAACTTATCCAGCATGTTTTACACAGCGGATGCCTTTCCAGCTGCAACCCAGTACTGGGAAACATCCATACACACTCATTCACACACATACATTACGGTCAATTTAGTTTATTCAGTTCACCTATGGCGCATGTCTTAGGACTGTGGAGGGAAACCGGAGCACCCGGAGGAAACCCACGCGAACACAGGGAGAACATGCAAACTCCACACAGAAATGGATCATGGAGCTTAATGGATCATTTATTTTTCGATTTTTAATTTTTGATGAGCTTCGTTTGGTATATAAATATATAAATTTAAATGGCATGTAAATCCTAGTGCATATTCAGCAGCTGTACTTTCACTTTTAGCCTTTTTTTAAATATATATGTATGTTTTGTTATACAGCTTACACCAAAATACAGTGATATGTAAGGTCAAACGCAGACGGACATGAGTCATGAGTGTTTCTCAGATGGCTAATGCTTTGAGCAAATCCGTTGGTGTTATTTACCAAATTCATAAAGAATTCATCAGCTCTAATAAGCATAATGTTTCTGTTTCCAGCATGAAGGAGAGTGCTTAATAATGTAGCGTCTCCAGAAGGATCTTGTCAGTATATTAATGTACTGTAATGCAGCTGTTCCAGCGTTGCCATTTAATTGGAGAGCCACAGATTTCCTGTTGGTGGGCCATTGATTTTTATTTGCATAGTTATTTGTTGATGGATTCGATGCTGGTGGCCCTGTATTGATCAGTCTCAAACAGGGAACTATGAGCGAGGCTTGAGCTTTTACAGTACTCCTTCAAAAATTGTGTTATAGAAGTTATAAACTGCCATTATATATAATTACAAAAGTTGTAGCTCTGCTCACTCTAAAATCTCTACAAAAAGACATTTCCAATGTATGCACATACAGCGGGGAAGGTAAGTATTCAACACATCATGTTTTTTCTTGGGAATAATATTTCTAAAGGAGCTGTTGTCATGGAATTGAGCCAGATTTTGGTAAAGACCCAAACAATACAAACATACAAATAAAACAAAACAAATCTGAAAAATGATTCATGTGTAATAACAATAAAATGACACATGGCGAAAGTACTGAAGTACTGAAACGCATTTAATACTTTATATAAAAGGCTTTTTTGGTGATGACAGCTTAAAGATGTCTCTTATATGGAGAATGAAGTTACATGAATTGCTCAGGTGTGAGTTTTTCACAGACTTCAACAGAGTGTAAAAATCTTGATGGTTCTGTGGGTCTCGTCTATCAAATCTGATCTTTATTTTGTATTTTCTATTGGATTCAAGTCAGGAGATTGACTGGGCCATTCTACAGCTTGATTTTCTTTCTCTGAAAGCATTTGCGAGTTTCCTTGGCTTTGGATCACCGTCTTGCTGAAATGTCCACCCTGGTTTCATCTTCATCATCCTGGTAATGTAGATGTTGGACTGAAGCAGCTAATGTTGATTTACAATGATGAAGGGCAGAGGGTTGCTGAAGAACTACTGAGAGATTTCAGCTGCTGTCTGGGCTTTCACTGCCTTTCTACACCTCCCTTTCTTCATGTGTTCAATACTTTTTCCCTGCATCATTTCATTTTATTACGCGTAACTTAATTTGTAAACTAATTAGATTTGTTTTCTTTGCATATATGGATTTCTTTGGTTGTTACCAACATCCAGGGAAAATTTCAAGTCAACGGCACCTTAAGACATATGTTTTCTGAGAAAAATGGTGACGTGTTCAATACTTTTTTTTCCCCGCTGTATATTATAACCCAGCTGTCATCAAAACAACATCAAAAACGCATCAAAAATGCAAATCGATTTGATATCAATTAACTTCCTTGAATTAACATCAAATTGACATCCAACACAGGCATAAACACATTAAAAATTGATCAAACTACAGTCCTGTAATCGATTTTTGACCAATTTTTGTACGCCAATGTTAGATGTCAATTTGGACATCAAGGAAGTCAACTGATATCAAATCGATTTGCATTTTTGATGTGTTTTTTATGTCGTTTTGATGCCTGATCTCACAAGGAAATGTATCTGCAGCAGTGTCCTCATGTGGTCTCCTGGGGCACTAGCTCTTGTTTTGGTGTTTGTTTTATTTCCTGTATCCCTGTTCACGTGATTACTTCTTGTTTCCAGCTGTTCCTTATATTCTAATTAGTTCTGTCTTAAAAAAAAAAAATACTGCTGGATCTTGGTGTGGACTTTGGATTGTCACGACGGGGTATCACAAAACAAGGGAAAGATCCAAGTGCAGCAGGTGTGATAGTATCCTAACAACACGCGATGCGACAAGATTCAAGCGACACACAATTTGTCTGCACCAAACGCAACACATCACGGCAGAAACATTTAAATACCAGCCACTGCACTCCCAATGAAATAGTAAAGGCTTTTAGTCTAATTAATACATATTAAACCTCTTTAACACTATTAATAGGCTACTGACTGACTGATGTTGTTGGTTTGCACTAAATACAGTTCTGACTTTCATTTTCAAACCGTCTGCTAGTTATTTTATTTCCAAGATTTGAGGTAATCTGCTTCAGCTTTCAGGAGTATGGCCCTAAATGTCACGTGAAATGGCATTCAAACTCGCTTTGGTAGCATTTAACACTGAATAAAGCACATAATCTGTACCTGAGGTGATCATTGTCATAGTAGTATATGCTGTTGTACTACCGAAAATGGAAATGGCTAGGACAAAAACTTCTGTTAACATGGAAAAGATACATTTTATTGCGTGTCATTGCACTGCATTGTGTGTAGACACGGTGTTAAGCAAAAAAAACTACTTGACAGGTTAAAGTATCTTACAAGCGTGCACAATCGAATGTATTTAGCAGGGCCTGGATGCTTGACCACAGCACATTTCACTGTGAATGAAGCACGCTTTGGGCTTTAGCTGACAGTTTTCCTTGTCCTTCCACATATTCTCCAACCAGAGCGGCAAAGATAAAGGGCTTAAATGGATTAGCAGTCATTACAGTTACAGTAGACGGTAAACGTCAGCGTTTGCAGGCGAGTCACGCTCATGCTCACTGTGTTAGAGATTATGTTGTAGCAGCTGCCGTATCTTTTACAGTGACCTACCAGAGGGTCGTTCCTGCATCTCTGTGTGTGTGTGTGTGTGTGTGTGTGTGTGTGTGTGTGTGTGTGTGT
>CAIGQV010019029.1:13371795-13378644 GCA_903798115.1 Danio jaintianensis | reverse complement strand
GTGTGTGTGTGTGTGTGTGTGTGTGCGTGCGTGTGTGCGTGCATGTGCGCGTGTGTGTGAAAATGAGCAACAGGACGAGCCGTCTCATTTCTTCTGCTGCTGATTTTATCTGTCTGGAGGACGTGGAAAAATGACCCCTGCAATCGCTGCGGTCTTGCCAACAGGAAGCCGGCCAATTTAGAAGGTGGAAAGTCCATTAAAAGATTAATTTAAGGAAGTGACTGGGCTCCTTGTGGACTTATTAGAAGCTCATCAGAATATAGCAGGTGAATTTGATTTATGAGTCAAACTGCCGAATGTGTGCTGAGATTCGCCGGTTGTTTTTTCTGGGTGAGGTCAGAAAATAATAATAATTGTGTTTCGGTATCGACACCAATTGACGTCTAGGTATCATGTGCGAATGCTGCTGATGGAATAAAACATTAAATTCATATTATAGTTTTCATTCATTTTCTTTTTGGCTTAGTCCCTTTATTAATCTGTGGTCACCACAGCGGAATGAACTGCCAACTTATCCAGCATATGCTTCACGCAGCGGATGCCCTTCCAGCTGCAACCCATCACTGAGAAACACCTATACACTCCCATTCACACTCATACACAACGGACAATTTAGCTTATTCAATTCACCTGTACCGCTTGTCTTTGGACTGTGGAGGAAACCGGAGCACCCGGAGGAAACCCATGCAAACTCCACACAGAAATGCCAACTGGCCCAGCCGAGGCTCGAACCAGCGACCTTCTTGCTGTGAGGCAACAATGCTACCCACTGCGCCACCGCACTGCCCCATATTATAGTTTTAATAAATTTTATTATTTTATAGTTAATTTACAGCTCATTATCACTGCGTTTTAGATTGAAAAACAACAACTTTTTAGCTTTTTAATATTGAGTTATAGAAAAAAATCTGTTTTGCTGGTTTTTACGAGTTATAGTTTAATTTTGAATTATATTTTATGAACTGCTTATGATGTTTGACATTTGGAAACGTTATCAGTCTTTTATAGAATAAAATAATTTTAACAATTTACTCAAACACATACCTAACAAAACAGAGTTTTATGTGGACTACACACATGCAGTTTTTTATAAAATGATGTTTTATGATGTAGTTTTGTGTAATGATTTATTTCTATTATATTATTGATATATTACAAATTATATTATATATTTTATATTATATAAAATAATACAAAATAATATAATAATAAAAAGGTTCAATAATATATTTTATTTTATTTATTAACGATTATATTTGAGATTTTATAATTATATTTGAATTGAACAACTAAAAAATGCTAGTGGGTTAACAGCCACTGATAATTTCGTTAGCATTTTACAATAAAACAAAAGCATTTTAATCAATAAATTATATATGTTTATATGTTTATCCATTAAAATATTTAAAACAATTCTTCATGCACTCTTTCATGTATGGAAATATGCAACTTTTGGACTAATGTGGTATATTCACACAGACTTTTAATTTTCAGTCAGCCATCCCAAGAGCTTCCGGTGAACTGTCGTGCCATTACAAAATCGCCACGTTTAAGATCTGTTTGCTTTAAAAATCTGTGATTTTTTCACTGCCTGAGTGATATACGAAATAAAGTGGGTCTCAGACCGGACAAGAAGCACTGAATTAAATTACGTTGTTTTGTGCCATGTCTTTAAAATATGGTTATGTATTTTACCCCAGTATTTTCAATGGAGTTTCCGCACTAGCCTGCTGCTACTGACAGCACTAGCGTTTACACGGTCTTTCATTTCATTTTACGCTTGAACAACTAAATGAATGCTGTTTAACTGATTGTATTTTAATGACATTACAACATCGATGCTGTAAATGTAACTATATGAAATTGAAAGTAGTCACATTAACTTTTCACCGGAGGTTTATCATTAGGCGAAAAAACACTAGCTGTGCATATAGCCCATTGAAACATGCCAAACAAGTTACAAGTGACGGATGATTGTCAGGACAGTTTGTTTAGGTCTGATCTGAACTGTCCTGTCTTTTTCTCTCTCTCTTTCTCTCTCACGCCCACAGTTCAGCATTCCATAGCTCCTGCAACCTATTCAATATTTATTAGTTGTCGACCACGAGCAGTGTGGCAGCACCTTTGATGCTTTTCCTCATTATTAATGCACATGGCACTGTGTTGGCATTTAAGAGAGGCAAAGTTTGCCATTATATGCTTTTAGTAACGATTTGCTGTCAAAGGTGGACAGGAACATTCGCAGAGTCTCTTTGGAAGAAGTTTGAAACTTTGGCTCCAGATAAAGATGACTTTATTGGACTTTAATGTCATGCTATATTGTGCCATTCGCCCTTTTGATTGACAGCTGTGGGCATCATTTCTCATTTCTAAAGCCAGAGTGAAATGTCTATAGCTCAGTTTCCATCACCCATCAAAGTCTCGCATGAGAAACGAGTCATGTAAACGCCAAATTTTGATAAAAAATGCGCTAGTACGTTTAGTTTGCTTAGTAAAGCATGTTTATAATGTTTCCAGCATGGTTAGCACACTATTAACATGTTGTTATCATGAATTAGCATGTTATTATTATTCTCCTGGCATGAGTGTCATATTGTTATCATGAATTAGCATGTTGTTAGCATGTTTAAGTATTTCCTGTTGCTATCATGTTTCTAGCTATGTTAACATTTCGTTAACAATTAGTATTTTGCTGGAATGTTTTAGTTAACATTTTGCTAACATGAGTTTCAAAATACTTTAATTTTGATAATAGTTTTAGTTTTCTTAATAAAAGCATGTTTTTAGCACAATTAGCACAATATTAACACGTTGTTAGCATAAATTAGCTTGTTATTAGCATGCTCCTTCCATGAGTGTCATATTGTTATTATGAATTAGCATGTTTATGTGTTACCTGTTGCTATCATGCTTTTAGTGTGCTTTAACCTATGTTAACAATTAATAATGTGCTATTAGAGTGCAATTAGAGTGTTAGCAATTAGTATTGTGCTGTTAGAGTGCAATTAGAGTGTTTTAGCTAGCATTTTGCTAACATGAATTAGCATGCAGCTAACGTGTTTCTAGCATGTTTAAACAAAAACCAAGTTACATGGTTACATTCTGCTACCATGAATTAGCACATTATTAGCATGTTTTCCTAGATGAATTAGCCTCTGCTGTTAGAGTCAGTGACATGAATTTATTCAACGACATGATTTAAATCATTTTTCATTCATAGACCTTCATAGACCTAATCTTTCTTTCTGTCTTCCTTTCTTACACTCTTTCTTTCTTTTGCTCTTTCATTATTTATTTATGTATTAGCTATTTTATATTATTTGTATTTTAATATTTGTCAAAATGAACAATCCAAAAATGTTTTATTTTATTTTAAAAATACTTTCATTTGCTAATACTTTTAGTTTACTTAATAAAAGCATGTTTTTTTTAATGTTTCCAACATGTTTAGCACACTATAAACTTGTAGTTAGCATGAATTAGCTTGTTATTACCATGTTTAAGTGATACCTGTTGCTATATATTTCTAGATATGTTAGCACTTCGTTAACAATTAGAAGAACAAAGAAGTAATATCTTGCTACCAAGAATTAGCATGTTGTTAGCATGTTTTCTAGATTAATTAGCCTCTGCTGTCAGAGTCAGTGACATTATTCAACAACATGATTTTAAAGAACTTTTCATTCATAGACCTTACAATTTTGCTAACATGAATTAGCACACAGCTAACATGCTTCTAGCATGTTTCAACAAAGAACCAAGAAGTTACATTCTGCTACCAGGAATTGGCACGTTGTTAGCATGTTTCCTAGATTAATTCGCCTCTACTGTTAGAGTCAGTGACATTATTTCATTCAACAACATGATTTTAAATCATTTTTCATTTATAGACATTACAGTTTTATTTTGGACATGGCAAATTTACGGAGTTCTGTGTCAAATTGCCTCTACAATTTTTTTGAAAGCGTCTCCTCAATGTCCCACAATTGATGTAATATTTCTTGTGGGTCACTTTGAAAAGCTGCTTCCCAGCCGAATAAATGTAAATGCAATTCCCAACATGAACGCGGGGCTCATAAACGTCGTGTTATCTGGGATGTGAATAACCCACTGTTTGTTTGTCTGTCCCCTTTAGCATGTGTCTGTTTAATATTCATCATATCACATTTAATCTGAGGATGCCGCTTGGCAATCGATATTGAGATGAAGATGGAAAACATTGCTGGCATTTGCGTGTTCAAGTGTGTTTGTAAAATGAAGGACAGGAATCAAAACTTGAGTTGACTGGGAAGCGTTTGCAAACTGTGTGATTTAAAGGATGAACCAAATTCTTTTGAATGTATATTTGTTATTTATATTTAAAATTCTACAAATGTGTTTATTCATTCATTAATTTATTTATTTATTTATTGAAGAAACATATTTAGATTTGATTAATTGTAATTTTTGTAATTGGTTTATTTAATTTTTATAGTATTTTAAAACCATTTGATAGCTTTTAACCATTGTTATGACGTTCAATTATAATGTTTATTTATATATACTTTTTTCCTCTATAAAAGTTTTTTATATATATGTTTGATCAAGTTTTAAGAGACTTTTTTAGAAATTGGTTATTTATAGCCTTTTGATATAATTTGATGGTGTTACAAAGCGGTTTTGACAACGGAGTTGAGGATCCAAATGCAGCATCTTTCTTGACGAGCAGTCAGGCAGGCAATGCTCAGTAACAGGAGCAAATGGGTACATAAAGGGCAATACAAAAGAGTAGTCGGTACACAGGCAAAGAGATCGGTACAGGCGGCTAACAACAAGAAACCATAAACAAAGCGAGGGTCAGGAAACACAGAAAGTCAGAACAAGGAAAACGCTTCATAGTGTACAAAAACAAGACTCAGCAATGTGTGTGTGCAAGTGTGGTGTATAAATAGTCTGTGTAATGAGTCCTTGATCAGCTTCCAGCTGTGTGTGTGTAATCATAGGTGAACCGGAACAGGTGTGAGTGAGGTGCATGACAGGAATTGTAGTTCATAAGGTGACAGGATTGTAGTCCGAGTGAAAGTGAATGTTTACCAGCGATCTGCAAGCCTGGATCGCTGGTGATCATGACAGATAGAATGTATTCATTGTTATATTTCTTTCTTTCAAATTTATTTATTTATTTATTTATTTATTCATTTATTCTTGGCTATTTAAAATAATTTTAATATTTATCAAAAAGGAACCATTAAAATTGTATTTTTATTTATTTATTTATTTATTTATTCTTGGCTATTTTAAATAATTTTAATATTTATTTATCAAAAAGGAACCATTAAAATTGTATTTGTTTATTTATTTATTTGTTTGTTTGTTTGTTTATTTGTTATCTTATTATTATCTTATTATATTTATCTTTCTCAGTGTTGACATTGCATCATGTCCTATATGTCTATATGTCCATCCAGCAGTGTCCCAGTACTTAACAAATAAAGTTCAGTATCACTCAACCTCCCAGTGACAGTCTGCAAGCCCATAAGGAATAACATAGCCTTCGATTCACCCGAACATTGCTAAACCAATCATGAGCTTTTCTCCCTATTCCGAGTCCACCAACCATCAGCATCTGGTTGACATTGATTATTGGCGATAAACAGCGCTATAAACCTGCTCTCATTTAATGATACGAAATGCCCCAGAGCTCCAGACACTCAACCCTCGATCGGATAACAAGACAAAGCCATCGTCTGGTTTCAAAGGGCTGCTCTCTGTGCTAAACTTTTCCAAGATGATCCAGGTCTTGCTCTGGCTTTCTTTGAGCGCTTTCGCCTCATTAGTTTGCTGAGGCTGAAGTCTCCTGGTCTGGTGGCTGTTTGTCTGACCTCGGCACCAAAAAAAACACACATTTACACCTCATTAGCACAGCTGTAGGAGAGGATAATACACAAAACAGGCCTGCTTTTAAAGTGCTCACTTCATATAGCAAGTTAAATCTAGAGTAAAGTTTACTCTGAGAAGCTGGAGATTTAAATTTTATTTTGCTAGCCTAAATTAGCATGGTTGATTTGTCAGATGGGTTAGCACGTCTCTAGCATGGTTTACTTCATGGCTAACAAGTTTTAGCATGTTGTTAATATGAACTAGCAAGCAACTAACATGCTTTAACATGAACTGTCAACATGGTTTTTATTAGCATATTGCTAACATGTTTCTAGCATGGATGTCATGTTATCAGCATTAATTAGCATGTTGTAACATTTTTAGGTCATATTTTTAAGATTATGGCAGGAGTTAACATTTTGCTAGCATGTTTCTAGCATTGTTAACTGTCATATAGTTAACATGCTGTTACATTTTATTATTATTAGCATTTTTTAACAATAATTCATGTGTAATCATGTTTGTAGCATGAACTATTTTTTATATGTTAATTTGACTGTTGCTTGGATGATTACAGCTTGTTTTAACATTGATAGCATAAAGCAGTACATGTTAACATGTTTTAATGGGTTGTTCGCTAGCATGAGTTAATACAGTAACATGTATTAGCATGCTTTACCTCATGGCTAACATGTTTTAGCATGCCATTAACATGAACTAGCAAGCAACATGCTTTAACATGAACTGTCAACCTGTTAGCATTAATTAGCATATTGCTAACATGTTTCTAGCATGGATTTCATGTTATTAGCATAAATAATTAGATGAGCATTAGCATGTTGTAACATTTTTTGTGTCATATTTTTAAGATGTGCTAGCAGGAGTTAACATTTTGCTAACATGTTTCTATAGCATTAACTGTCGTATTCTTATCATGCTGTTAGCATTTTATTATTATTAGCATTTTATTAGCAATAATTCATGTGTAGC
>CAIGQV010019029.1:13361795-13369295 GCA_903798115.1 Danio jaintianensis | reverse complement strand
ACTTTTATTGACATATTAGTTTGAAACAATATAATGTATAAGAAATAATATATAGAGAGAGAAATAAATCTGTAAAATAACAGAAAATGAACTGGCAGCTTGATACAAGGTTTTTCTACCGTGATATACAACACCAACCCAGACAATATATCACGTTAAACTATTAAAAATGTTAATAAAAGTCACTTTTTCCAAGGTTAAAAGTTGTTGGAAGAAAGATCAAAGTCTCATAATGCAATTCAAAAGCATAAATAAACAAAAAACAACAACACATGAATCTCAAAATACGGAACGCGGTTAGTTTACAGATATTTTTTACAGCGCAGTTTTGCATGCGGTTTTAAAAGTGACGGCGCTGCATTAGAAAGGAGTGCATGTTTCTGACATTTTCAGCAGTGGAGTGTGGTTTTCTGGCACATGGATGCTCATCTGTCAGAGCCGCAGGCCACTTGAGCATTGTGAAGGGCATGAACGTGTTTGTTTGTGCTATGTGTTTGTGTAGTTGCGGTCAGCCGGTGTGGACTGTAAGGTAACAGTGATGGTGGCTGCAGTGCTAGATTTGTCTGTGTGAGTTTTGCTCTTTCTGGATGAAGCTGAGCTGCGGCGACAAAAGCTTTGACAGTGAAATACTCGTATTGATTAACATAGATCAGTCTAGACTGACTGATTCATGGCAAAGACCAAAGAGCTTCAGTGCCTTTTATATACAGTTGAAGTCTAAATTATTTGCCCCCCTGTATATTTTTCCCCCCAATTTCTGTTTAATAGAAAAAATAAGATTTTTTTCAACAATTTTAAACATAATATCACCATATCACCCTGCAGCCAAAGACCGGTTACTCACTGAAGCTAAGCAGGGCTGAGCCTGGTCAGTACCTGGATGGGAGACCACATGGGAAAACTAGGTTGCTGTTGGAAGTGGTGTTAGTGATTCCAGCAGGGGGCGCTCAACCTGTGGTCTGTGTGAGTACTAATGCCCCAGTATAGTGAAGAGGACACTATACTGTCAGTGAGCGCCGTCTTTCGGATGAGACATTAAATCGAGGTCCTGACTCTCTGTGGTCATTAAAAAATCCCATGGCTCTTTTCGTAAAGAGTAGGGGTGTAACTCCGGTGTCCTGGCCAAATACCCTCCATCAGCCCTTACCATCATGGTCTCCCAATCATCCCCATACACTGAATTGACTCTATCACTGTCTCTCCACTCCACCAATAGCTGGTGTGTGGTGAGCGCACTGGCGCCGTTGTCCTGTGGCTGCTGTCGCATCATCCAAGTGGATGCTGCACACTGGTGGTGGTGTGGAGAGACCCCCCTCATGATTGTGAAGCGCTTTGGGTGTATGGCCATACACGATAAATGCGCTATATAAATACACATTACATTACATTACATTACATAATAGTTTTAATAACTCATTTCTAATCACTGATTTCTTTTATCTTTGCCATGATGACAGTACATAATATTTTCTCAGATATTTTTCAAGATACTAGTTTTCAACATTTAAAGGCTTAATTAGGGTAATTAGGCAAGTCATTGTATATTATATTATATTATATTATATTATATTATATAAAAAATTATCTATTATTACAATTTTTTTTTGTAAAATATGTGTTATTAATTTATTTATAATTTTGTTTACATATATATTTTTATGATATAATCCTGTTGAATGATTTGGCATTATCTAACATAGTGCAGATAAATATGTTTAAGAGTGTCTTAAATTAATTGAATGCTATTGAAATGTATTAATTATATATTATATATTGAAATAGAATTAAATATTTATCTATCTAAAATATATCTAATATCTATCTAATAACGTTTAAATGATAAATGTTTGATAAGTGTATAAATTCAGTAAACATTTCATAGGAATTATTCTGTAAATACAGCAGAGAACTAATAATAATAAACTACAAAGACATACAAATGAATTAACTAATAGAAATAAACTGAAACTTGCTGTTAATAAACGGTAGTGATTATAACCGTGAGTCAGTAATACTTGCATTGAACATTTCAATAAATAAATAAATATACATAATAAAAAATGAAAAATTGTTCAAGGCATATTTAACATAACAATGCCTGAAGTACAGCCTCTTTTGCATGACTGCATGACACAAATAGAATAAAATCCCTTTATGCACATAATATAAACTTTTAATTTAACATAACTTACTATGTCAGTTGATTATCCATATCATAATCCAAATAATATATTCCCTGTATAATTTTTAAAATGATTGTTATAGCTGTAATTCAAAATGAAAACCCAACCGCTGTTATGTAAATATATGTCTGGGAAAAAAATGAAGAATGACGCAATAAGTGTGCAATAACTCTCCCTTTGCATTGTTGCTTGAGGGCAGTACATGTTTGCTCAGTTAATGATATGTTTCTGATATTTGCTCCGAATTACCCTCATGTTGAGTGTCCTTTGTGATTGAAACTGTTGCCTACAGACACAGGCGTACATTTTTTTCCTCCTCTTGGTGTTTGTTTTTCTGTTGTTTTCTGCCGCGTGTGTTAAAGACACATTGGCTGCACTCATGTCGCTCTATTAACAAGGAAGAGAAATTGAACTCGTCCTAGCCTGAGTAATTTATTTCTGATTTATCCTGAAAATGATGCTGTTGGCATTCTGTTTTGCGGTCGATATATGCCTTGAATTTACATCACACAAAAATAAATTGTAGAAATTGCTAGTCGAATTTTCAATCCTTCAGAAAATACAGGTACAAACTGAAGTAACTTCCCATCTCAGCTCTGATTGTTATGACGGCCATTCTCTGCTCTGATTGGTCAAATGACTCTACTTTGGTTTGGTCAGACAACCTTAATCTCCTCTGATTGGTCAGATGGCCTACTTTGCTCTAATTTGTCAGACAACGCTAATCTCTGATTAGTCAGATGACCTACTTTGCTTTGATTGGTTAAATGACACTACTTTGCTCTGATTTGTCAGACAACCCTAATCTCTGATTGGTCAGATGACCTACTTTGCTCTGATTGGTTAAATGACTCTTCTTTGCTTTGGTCAGACAACCCTAATCTACTCTGATTGGTCAAATGACTCTACTTTGCTTTTGTCGGACAACCCTAATCTACTCTGATTGGTTAAAGGACTCTGCTTTGGTCAGCCAACACTGATCTACTCTGATTGGTCAGATTGCCTACTTTGCTCTGATTTGTCAGCTGACCATACTCTACTCTGATTGGTCAGATTGCCTACTTTGCTCTGATTTGTCAGATGACCATACTCTACTCTGGTTGGTCAGAGGGTGCTCTGTCATGTAATTTCTAAAATTATTAGTTCCAGGTTTTCTGTAAACTCCTTTCTGAGAACCTACTTTGCTCTGATTGGTCAGGTGGCCCAGTCTATGGTCATAGGCTTGATGCCCCAACTCTGCTCTGATTGGCCAGATGATCATTATCTGCTCTGATAGGTCAGATGCCTCTGTTCTGATTGGCCAGACTGACATTCTCTGCTCTGATTGGCCGCTACTTTCCTCTGATTAGTCAGATGCCCATACTCTGCTCTGATTGCCCAGTGGTGGTGTGGAGAGACATCTTGAGTTAAGCGCTTTTGGTGTATGGCCATACACATTACATAACATTACATTACGTTACAGATGTTTGTTGTCTCCTATGACTGGTCAAATACCTCTACTTTGCTCTGATTGCCCATATGGTAATTCTTTGCTCTGATTGGTCAGATGACCTCTGATTGATCAGATGACTCTACTTTCCTTTGATTGGTCAAATGCCCCTATTTTTCCTCTAATTGGTCAACTGGCTGAGCCTACTCTGCTTTGATTGACCAGATGAAACTATGCAGAGTTTTTACATTCACAAACACACTCTCCAAGTAAGAAAACAACCAGAAAAAAAGCAGGTTAACCTCAGGTTCTTCATCTTGCCTGGTTTAATACGCGGTTACATGAAGTTCACACAGAAGTTCTGGAAGTTGAGGCGCTGCCATTGCAGGAGCGATCATGTCTCCACACACCCGACGAGGCTAAATGGCACTTTTGTCTTCGGTTGAGCCCTGGAGAACTCAAAACAAAGCGTCAGCAAAAGACAAAAGCTGCTGTCTACGCCTCGGCGAATCTGACACCTGACAGGAATCCAAAGCAGCCTTTCCCCCCTCCAAAAAAACTCCCTCTCTTTCTCTCAGTCTTCCCGGCCTTCAGTGTTAGAGGAGATATATGATACTGTAGATAGAAAGCCAGGGCTCTTAATAAAAATCATCCATTTCTGTCACAGCCTAGCTGAGGGAGGTGAAAAATGCATTTGCCCAGTATCAATAGGTAATTTATTTATTTATTTATTTTCTGCGTCCCTCTCCACCTGTCTTCCCCAGTGCAAAGTGTATTCTTGTGAAATGATGGGTCTTGTAGGGCATTATGGGTACAGTCGTCCTCTAAATCCCGTCATCTTTTTGTGCTGCTCGTTCTAGCCTGAAGGGCTGCTTGTCATTAGCCAGAGATGAGAGAGAGAGAGAGCGACATTTATTATGGCTGACTGTAATGAAGGTGAGCGAGTCTTGAGAGCAGAGGCTGAATAGTTGTACTTCATGCATAAACAAGTTAACCTTGCTTTTTCAATAAAGACATAGTTATATAAATATTAAAAAGAGATTTTACCCGGAAAGCTCTCTGAAAGTTGCGAGTGAATATCAGGTCTCAAACGTTCATAAATATATATTTTTGCCGAATTTTTGCATATTATTAAACTCAAACAAGCAAACAAAAAAATTAATCATGTATAATTCTGAACCCATAATAAAATCAATGTATTTATTGGTCTATGAATCCTTATAATATATCTTAATTGGTGCAAATGTGAATAATTTCCTTTTAAATATGATTAATAAATTGCTTATTTAGAGTTAAACAAACAAACAAATGAGTAAATAAAATAAACATTATTAAACCATGAATTCAATAGAAATAATTATAATCGTTAATTTAGTTTAATTTAACATCAACGACTCATGCTTAAATATGATCAATACCTTTTCTTTAAAAAAACAAACAAGTATCTCATTATACATGAATAAAACATAAACACAATTTATTATATAAAAAAATTATAATTAATATTATCAAATAAAAATCAAACAAATATTAATCACAATTAATTGCATCCAAAATAAAAATTTGTTTTGACATAAGATATGTGTTTGTAATATTTATTTATTTATTTATTTATTTATTTATTTATTTATTTATTTATACTAAATGCACACACATGCATAAAAACAAAACCATAAAAAATATATATATTTTTGCATACATATTAAATCATATATATTGTGCATCATTTAAATTATATATAATTTGCATCATATACATCTATATTTTATATCTAAATATTAATAAACACTTTTTTTCTCAAATACATGCATGCATGTGTGTATTTATCTACACACAATAAATATATACACAGTACACACACATACATTGTCAAAACATTTTATTTTTAATTTGATTAATCATGATTAATCTTTGCCCAGCACAGGTAAAATACATTTTGTGTATTAATTTTAGAGAGTTATCCTAATTTATCATTAAATAATTAAATTATTATTTATTTATTTATTAAATAATTAAAGTCTTACAATATTTATGGATTCAAAAATCTATATAGTATAGATTCATTTTGTGTCTATATTTGGAATCTTGAAAGTCTCTGCCCATGTTTTTGGTCTGATAATTATGCAATAAAACAAAAGTCTCACTTTAGCGGCTGCCTGTGAAGCTCTTGGCAGACAATGCACGAAATGAGAGATACTGCGATGGCTCAGCGTTTTGTTTGCTTAGCACAAGGATATTTTTGGTTCGATGCGCAGATGTTTTGGCCTCCGTGTTTGTGTTTTGAGAGCAAACCTGGATGCTTTTGTTCTCATCTATGCGAGAGCACTTGCACTGATGGACTGGAAATTGCAGGCGGGTGGAAAAAGTCACCGAATGAAGCCGTTTCTTGCCATCGAAGTGCTCAAAACGCCATTATCCTGTGCATAGGCAATCTGCCACCAAACATCCTTAAGGTCACTCCCATACGTCACATTCAACATCTTTTTATAGCTCAATCTCGAAGCTTGTAAAATCATCCTTTGCTATCTAGCTGTGCTGTGGTGGTGATATTTTACCAGGTGGCTAAATGCTAACAACTCTGTGCTGGTGACATCTTGCAAACAGCTCATAAGTCCAAAGAGATCTCTGAAATAAATACAAATCAAGCTTTTAAGTGCCCCTGAAAATAAATTGACAGTTTTTTGGGGTGTTATTATTTATATGCTAGTTTTAAGGTTAGATAGTGCGCTTCAAAACCAAGACAAAATTAGCATTTAGCAATTAGCATTTTAAAACGTACAGGTTTTCACCTCCGCCAATAACAATCAGTTGTTTTTATGACATCAATTGAAACTTTCATTAAATCTTCTGACCAATCAAATGCTCTGTAGTATCTGAAGTCCCGCCCACTTCACAGGGAGGCAAAAATGTTGTCACGCATTAAACAAAACCATGTAAGAGAAGCTATCGGGTCATTCTTTCACTAAAAATGAAGCTGAATTTGACTCCAGTGGTTGCAAAATCTGAATAATGAAATAGAATATGGCTGGAGGATATGAATTATAAAGCTGTTACAAAGGCCTTATTCAGAATAGATGCTGTATTTTAGTTGACTGATTAAAAACAAGGTTGTAGTTCATATTCTGAGCTGAGGCGACACACGAATTTTGAATGCATTAGCAATTATGAATTATTAAAAACTTGTTTAAAGAATTTAGGTTTATAACGATGTATTGTGGGTGTCACGGTGGCGCAGTGGGTAGCACGATCGCCTCACAGCAAGAAGGTCGCTGGTTCCAGCCTCGGCTGGGTCAGTTGGCATTTCTGTGTGGAGTTTGCGTGTTCTCCCCGTGTTGGCATGGGTTTCCTCCGCGTGCTCCGATTTCCCCCAGAAGTCCAAAGACATGCGGTATGGGTGAATTGGGTAAGCTAAAATTGTCCGTAGTGTATGTGTGTGAATGAGTGTGTATGGATGTTTCCCAGTAATGGGTTGCAGCTGGAAGGGCATCCGCTGCGTAAAACATATGCTGGATAAGTTGGCGGTTCATTCCGCTGTGGCGACCCCAGATTAATAAAGGGACTAAGCCGAAAAGAAAATGAATGAATGAATGAATGAATGATATATTGTTTTGCTGATAATTTACGTGTCTTCATAATAAAATTATGTTAATGTTAAAGTTTTATGTTAATTATGTTAATTAAATTATTACAATTATTATGATAGTTTTAAATAAATGTATAAATTATAAATTGAATAATAAATGCATTATTATTATTATTATTATTATTATTATTGTTATTAACACAACTTCTATTAATACTAAAAATACTACTAATACTAATAACATTATTATTATTATTATTATTATTATTATTATTATTATTATTATTATTATTATTATTATTATT
>CAIGQV010019029.1:13344593-13361785 GCA_903798115.1 Danio jaintianensis | reverse complement strand
TTATTATTATTATTATTATTATTATTATTATTATTATTATTATTATTGAATATTTATTTAAACTGCAAAAACAGACAACAATATTTACTATTACTATATTTACTATTACTATATTTACTATTACTAACAGACAACTATTTTTATTAATTAAATATGTTTTGTGTGCGTTGAAGAGTTCATTTTCCAAACAAATGATTTGTGAAACATTGCAAATGAACTCTTGAACTCTTAAAAATGAACTATGTTGCAAAAAAAATTTAAAATAAATAAATAAGTGCATTAGAAAAAAAGCTTAGGAACTGATAGAATTTGCTTGGCTAAGTACTGCAGTTTTGTCTTGTTGGAGACATGCATGAATGTGTACAGTAGGGTAAGTCTATTCATAATTCAGACAATTATTTCCCCGCTCCTCTCTCCTCTCCTGGGCCGTGTGTCAACGGCAGGAAAATCCAAATGCTGCAGTGGCATGTGCGTGAAATGAGACGCCCAAACACAAACAAATATGATCTGTCAAGGGCTCTTGGACAGCAGCAGTGAGCGCAGGTGGATTGCTCTTGCAGATAAGCAGTAAAAAGCCTTTCTCTTCCTCAATGAAATATGTATGGATCTCTATGAAGGTGCATTTCTCTCCGGAGGGTCAGAAAGATCCACCGTGTGCCTGCTTTATGATAAGCGAAACTCTCTCTGGCCACCGCTTCCATTGATGAACATCTCCGGCTAATATGTTGCTCCATTGATTCTTCGTTATTTTCATTCCCAGAGTGGTTTAAATGCGCGGCGGCAGCAGCCTGGGCGATTAATTTGCAGTTCTATTAAAACAAAGTCATTAAAAGTACACTGTGTGGCATTTGATAATTAAAAATGGGAGCAAAAATAACCCTCATTAGCATCGTGGACACCTTGTTTTGTTGCGCTTTGGCATCTCGAGGAGTCATATTTAGCGAATGACTGATAGAGGAACAGTGCGCCTGTTGACCGACAGCTCTTATACTGATGACATTTGACCGATGGCGCATGTCGGAAATTAAACGAACAAGAGATTTTGTGACCAAGCTATCGTAAAACAAAAAAGCGGGTGCTAATCTGTGGGTGCTAAATCTGGTTTAGGCTTGGGGGGAAAAGAAGTGTGTTTAATTGCATTGAATGTGCATGTGCAGTGTATTTTAAAAGGATCTTACTGTGCTTTTTAATATTATTTACTTCATTTAGTGTTGCAGTTTAAGCATGAAAAGTATTTGAAAAATGTACACGTCACAATTGAGTGAATTTAAATAATTTATGCCAAAGGAGGTGGAGCCTGGTTGAGTCGCATCAAATGTACTGTATGTAGCTGTGCACTTAAACAAATATATGCTTGCTGTTTGTTCAAACGACTTATTTAAAATGTGCTGAAACAACACAATTCTTGAGAGGTTTTTTTGGGACAACTTAATTGTTTTAAGTTCAATCCACGTACATTTGTAAAAGCTAGTGAGTTAACTTAAATCCTTCATATTGTCACAACACAAGTCGATTGCGTGGAACCCAGCATTTTTAGTGTGCTAGGGATGCAGCTTCATGGATCTAATATACTGATACACATGTCATTTCTTCCCCAATAGTTTACATTCACACACATAATCAACATTGTGTACTTTTTTTTTTTACTTAACCTTGTGTGTATTTGACAACTGAAGCAATAGTTCTAGCAATTCTAGCATGGCATTTTGTGCTTGCGTTTTGCTCAGAAAATTGTAAACCATAAGTTTAAACTAGCAAGTCTTTACAATACATGCAGGTATTTTTGTTTGTTGCTACCAGAGTAACTGAAGCACTAACTGTAAATGCTCCACCCTCTTCTGTAAAAGGAGGCGAGAACCAGTAACTCATTTGCATTTAAAGAGACCTTAACAATTAAAGTGCGTGTTTTGCTTGCACCCAAAAATTTAAACGTGACATTTGATAGGTTGTGTGAGTACTAAAATAAGTTCTCTTTCATGTCAGCCATAAAATACAAACAAAGTTACACTGTAAAAAAATGCTGGGTTTCACACAGTTCCTTCAGGTTGTTCCAACCCAAGTTGCTTAAGTTAACTTATTTTAATCTTTTTACAAATGTAAGTAGATTAAACATAAAACAATTAAGTTGTCTGAAAAAACTTAAGAATTGTGTTGTTTCAACTTGATTTATATATGTAGTTTGAACAAGCAGCAAAAGCAATTTTTTTGAGTGTATGCATGCATTTTAAGTTCACATAATATTAGTTATGTCTGCGAATGTAAGCTGTTGGGGAAGAAATTACATGTGCATCAGATTAGATCTATTAGATCTGTGGAACAGCGTCTCTTTTGACGACGACACAATTTTAACTCAACCACTTAAATAAATTAAAGATACACTTTAAAAAAACTATGTTTGCTGAAACTACTTATTTAAAATGAGCTGAAACAACACAGTTCTTGGGTTTTCTTTGGGACAACTTAGTTGTTTTATGTTCAATCCACTTAAATTTGTAAAAAAAAAAAAAAAAAACCTAATAAATTAACTTAATTCCTTCAAGTTGTCCCCCTAATTCTTCAAGTTTGCATTATTGTGACTTTCGTGTTTGGGGAAGAAAACTCTAAATTACATTGCTAAATTTATAAACAGTGCTAACTGATACTGAAAACACTGAAAACAATGATTTACTAAATTGTTTTTAAGGTAAGGGTTTGAAAACAATTTATATGGACTGAATTTAAACAAAACAAATTAAATGTTGTAATGTTCAACTTAATTTGATTGTTTAAATTCAGCCCAAATAAATTGTTTGCAACCACTTACCTTAGAAAAAAAATGGTACATCCAATTAATCATTATTTTCAGTGTAGGTCACAAGAAGCACACTAAAGTTAGCTAACTGCATTTTAATATGCATTTAAACTATAATACCTATTCATTCAATTGCAAATAGCATACAATTAAGGGTCCGAAAACTATTAAGTACCTTTTTGAACCAAACAGTAGGTGACGCATGTCCTCTCAGATGATTATTCCATATCCGGATTTATGCAAGCCACAAATGAGAGATGCATTATGTATCAGCGACATGGATCTATACGGCAATAATGAGCAGCGTTCATTGATTAATGTGCCGCAAGAAAAAGCGAGCGCTTGGTATTCAAAGAAACCAACACGACACAAGGTTGTCTGCACCGGCGTGATTGATGGCGTTTCGCAGCGCTTCTTACAGCGCCCTCCATGGGACAGATGTGAATCGGCGAGTGGTGATAATGATTTATGCGTTCCACAGTTGGACTAAATGTTACGGGCCGAATGTGGGCAGAACTGAAACTATCAAAACTATCAAAGCTGTGAGTGTGCGAATGTCACTGTAATCGGCAGAATTAGTGTATGTGTGTGCGTATGTGTGTGTGAGAACAGCAGGCGACTGATTGAAAATGTTGAAAGAAATGGCTCCAGTTTCTTGATTAAAGGCTCAACGAATGACTGATTGTGTGTGTGCGTGTGTGTCTCTCTGTGTGTGTAGCTAAAAGGTGACAATTTTGGCCCTGTGTCTAGTGTCTCCTTGCTTCGGTCTTAAAAGGTCACTGAAATATTTAGCGTCCTGTTTCTGTGGGTTACATTTGAGATAGTGCTTAGTTTTTTTTTGTGCAGCTGATGACAGAAATTTCAACATGTAAGAGCGAAAATGACTTGCTAAATTAAATTACAGGTGTGGGAGTGGGTCAAATGTGGGTTAATGTTCCTGAGCTGTATAAATGTGTGCTGCTCATGGGAGAGGATTGAAACGTGCTCGTTTATCTGTCTCCGTTCATGTGTCGGTGTGGATGTTTTACCTTTTCATAATGCATGTTTTGGGTCTGTGTATGCTTAAATAATAATAATAATAATAATAATAATAATAATAATAATAATAATAATAATAATAATAATACAAACATTGGGATTCCAGGTGGAGGAGACATTTTGTGGGTATTTAGGTGTCTGGCCTCAGGTTGTTTATGTATGATAATGCATTGAGAATTTGTAAAGACTTTATATTTGTTTAGGTTTAGCACATAGGTAAATGTAAATGTATTAATATTATTGTTTATTGTTTATTAGTTGCTCATACACAAACATATGTACAATGATATCATTTAATCTTAATTTAAACAACTTGAAATGTTCAATGTATTGGGAAATAAAAATGCTATTGTAATAATAATAATAACAATATTATTATTATTATTATTATTATTATTATTATTATTATTATTATTATTATTGTTGTTGTTGTTGTTGTTGTCATTATTATTATTATTATTATTATTTAATATTTCATTATTTTTTATTATTGTTATAATTATTCTTATGATTGTTGTATAATGATGTCATTGTTAATATTGTTGTTATTAACAACAGCAGCACAATAACAACAACTTATTTGAATATATAATAAAAATGTGAATAAAAATAAGAATATGTTTTAATAAATATTGGTAATGTGCATAATTAAAAAATATTAAATGTTGTTTTTAAATGATACTTACTGAAAAAAAATGAAAACACTGAACCGTAAATTGTTACAGAATGTAATAAAAATCGAGCCAGAAAAAAATTATTAGATAATTTCAAATAAAAAAATGATATTCAAAATGTTAAAATAATATGAATTGAAACACACACACACACACATTAAAGTTATTAAATTATTTCCCCACATTAAATTATTTCTCACTTAGAAATAATACTGCGCTTATATTTTGTGTGCTTGACAGCTCAAAATTTTAACATGCAAATAGAAAACTGAATTGCTAATTAACTGACAGAAGTGGGAGTAGGTCAATATATAGGTTAATGTTCCTGAGCTGTATAAACGTATGCTAATGGCAGAGCACCGAAACATATAAACCTGTGAAAATTCATCTGAAATATGCGTTAGTATGAAGGTTTCACAATAACAGTATTATGCGTGTGTCTTTTTAAACAGAGCTCAGAGCAAAGCTTTCCAGATGGAGGAGTCACTTCTAATGCGTTTAGTAGCCGGCCTGATGTTATCCAAACAGACAAGGTGGTCGACTTCAACTTCCAGATAGCTTTTAACCAGATTAGCATGCTTTCTCCCACATCCGAAAGGATCTGTAATACTCAGGAGGATCCGAAGGCTGATAAAGTTATTAAAAAAAAGTCTATGAATGGCGAGCGTTGCATGAATAAACAGACACATGCAGGATCCAGATGGAGGCTACACTGAAAGTAACACTTCATAGGCGAGAACAGTTGTCTGAGAAGTTGTGTAGTCAAAGTCGATGCCGTATGTGATTTGATGCTAATGGAAACAGGCCTGTGAGGGATTGAAGGACAGCTCAGTCTGTTGCAGATTTGTAGTTATAGGCATCAGATGGTCACAAAAAAAAAAATGGCCTGTGGAAGTTAGCTGTGTTAGTTAGACTTTTACTTTAAGACTTAAAGGGGTAGTTCATATTTAAAAATGAAAACGTACTTCGTATTTACTCTCTAAAGTGGTTATAAACTTATATGAGGTTTTTTTTCTTCTGTTCAACACAAAAGAAGTTATTTTTAAAAATGTTCGAAAACTGTAACCATTGACTTCCATAGTAAGAAAACAAATGCTATTGAAGTCAATGGTTACGGGTGTCCAGCATTTTTCAAAACAACTTATTTTGTGTTCAATAGGGTTGGATATCGTTTGGGGTTATTTCGATACCGGTGTTAAATTGATACTTTAAAAACAGTACCGGTGCCGAAGCCATGCCTGAACCGATACTTTTGAGCCACAAAATTATTTGACAAAACAATAAAATTATATATTTATAATAAGTTTAAAGTATACATCAATTCATATTTTATATATTTGAATTGCATTAATATATTTCTTTTGATCATTTGTTTGTTAGCATGAATGTAAGATTTGCATTATGCAATTAACATTACATTAGCATACTACTAACCTGTGGAAAGGCTGTCATCAAAGTCAGGGAACACCTTTTTTCTAGGGATGGGGCTTGTGACTACGTTTACGTAGACATCAGTAATCTAATGATTTGCCTTAATCTGACTAAGAAAATAATATGATTAAGGTGTTTGTTTATATATGTTACTTTTGAATGTCCCTTTCATGATTCCGTGTTACATGTTGTAGCACATAGATATATTAACGTCATTGTGTCTCCAGGCTATCCACGTTTCCTCCGCAGTTTCATGTAATTAAAATTTTTAGTTTGTCGACTTTAACTGCAGTCCGGAAGTTTCACTTTCATTCAGCAACATTTCAGTCATGCCCCCGTGATGAACTGAGGTATTGAATGAGAATATGAAGTAAGGACTGGTGGAAGAGTGTTTTTTTAATGTAATTTGATACCGCATGCTGAATGGAAAGAAAAAAACCTCAGGATTTCGTGACGCGGGTGTCTGTGGTCCTTAAGTAATCAAAAATCACTGTTTACATGGTAGATTCTTAAGCAGAGTATTATCTTAATTATTTAAGTCAGAGTATTGGTGTCCATGTAAACGTAGTCACTGAAAATGCCAAATGATGTCGCAAGCTGTCAAAGACAGTGCATTCCTCTGCCTTTAAGTTGATTCCATGCGCCCTCATCCTCATGCGCCTTTCATAAGTTTGACGTGTTTACCCCTTACACGCAACTTTTGTAAAGCATCTGCTGTTCGTTGCTGTGTCAGAATCCTTGCTTGTAAAATATAGCTACACTTTAGATTGCTTAGTTTAAGCAAATTAGATGAACGCGTTCATGCTTGTTGATGAAGGGAGTCGCTCACTGGATGCGCCGTACTGCGCGCTTTGCCTTCTATATCTAAGCAACAAGAACAAACGCTTAACATCGCAGATGGTGTCCGTATCCCTCAAAGTTGTTTAGAATGAAATGTTTAAGGATGGTGTAACACAACGCGTACCTATGTGTGCCTTTGATGCACCCCTTGATGCTTCTTACGTCCTTCATATGAAATTTGAAAATTCATATGCTGAAATTCATATGCTGATTCGGTCCGGTACATTAGGTTTCGGTACCCAACCCTAGTGTTCAACAGACAAAAGAAACTCTAACAGGTTTGGAACACGTTCAGGGTGAGTAAGTGATGACAGAAGTTTCAGTTTTGTGTAAATTATCCCTTTTCCCTGAATAAAAAAAATGTATACAGTAAAGGTAAAGATTTTTCAAATACCAGATTGTGTTTTTTTACTTGTGGGTGAAGGACACTATATTTCATTTATGTATATACATATACAGTGGTGTGAAAACGTGTTTATTCCCTCACTGATTTCTCATGTTTGTCACACTTCAATGTTTCAGATCATCAAACAGATTTAAAAATTTGTCTGATATAATACAAGTAAACATATTATGCATTTTTTTTTTATTATTAGGGGAAAGCAAATTACAAAACTAAAACTCATCTAAGAGGTCCCAAAACAACATCCGAAGAACTGCAGGCCTCACTTGCCTCAGGTAAGGTGAGTGTTCATGACTCCACCATAAGAAAGAGAGTTCCAAGACGAAAAATACTGTTGAGCAGAAAACAAAAAACAAAACATAAAGGTTCATCCCAGTTTTGTCAGAAAAAATCTTGATGATCCCCAAAACTTTTGGGAAAATATCCTGTGGACTGACAAAACAAAAGTTAAAGTAACAATACATTTTAGAAAAAGAATACCACACCAACAGAAAAATGTGGTGCTAGTGGTGTGATGGCCTGGGGCTGTTTTGCTGCTTCAAGACCTGGAAGACTTGCTGTGATAAATGCATCCATGAATTCAGCTGTGTATCAAAATATTCTGAAGGAGAATGTCTGGCCATCTGTTAGTGACCTCAAGCTGAAGCGAAATTGGGTTCTGCAGCAGGACAATGATGCAAAGCACAACAGCAAGTCCACTTCTGAATGGCTGAAGAAAAACAAAATTAAGACTCTGGAGTGGCCTAGTCAAAGTCCTGACCTGAATCCAATTGAGATGCCGTGGCGGTTCATGTCCGAAAATCCTCCAATGTGGCTGAATTACAACAATTCTGCAAAGATGAGTGGACCAAAATTCCTCCACAGCGCTGTAACAAACTCATTGCAAGTTATCGAAAACACTTGATTGCATTTGTTGTTGCTAACAGTGAACCAACCAGTTATTAGTTTTGGGGGGAAAACACTTTTTCCACACTGGACTATGTAGTTTTGTATTTAGTTTTCTAATAATCTAATAATAATTTAGTTTCCCTTAATAATAAAAACAATAATAAAAAAAAAACTGCATGATGTGCTTACTTGTATTGTCTTTGATTAATATTTATGTATATATATATATATATATATATATATAATGTTTTGTTCATTAGATTTTTGTTTGTCTGTTCGTTCAAGTGCAAAAATGTGGATGGAAACAGTTAATGATATAAACGTGTGTATTTGACACATCCTCAGCTTAACACCGACTTCAGATCCTGCCATCTGCACGATTTTTGCGCGGTGTAATATTTTTGAAAGTGCTGCCATCAGGTCTTTCCGTCTCTCCTCCAGCATCTACACCTCAGCCCGTGTGAATGTCGTACGTCTGCTCGTCTCCACAGCTTTAGTCAGGAGACTCTGTCAGGTCAATTAACAGTGCCGCTCCGTACATTTTCCACCTGACTCTTCCCATTAGCACCGCTGAGGTACATGACAGCAAAGCCACAAACACGCCTTCTGTGCAAACCTTCCTTCGCGGATTTATTTCCATTTTTCTTCTTTATTTAGTGTCACACCGTCGTTTATAAACTTCTTCACACTTCTTTATCTCTCTGCCTCACCGGGTTTAAGGCAAGACACTGCAGGCAAAAACACTATTTTAATACACCTGCTAGTTTTGAGATGTTGGGCTTTTTGTAAAGTGTAATGTAAAGTTTCTTTTATTGCACTTATCAATCATCATTTGTAGATTTCAATTAGAATCCAAATCTGTAAAAGCTTTTTTCTCAAAATGAGGGTTTTCTCCTGCACTGTGCCAAAAATCTCAAATTTTCAATCCAACAGCTTTACATGCACCAAAGTTCGCACAGGTATTCATGTCTGGATTCTGAAGGTTTTTTTTTTTATTAATCTGTATAATACCCGTTTAAATACATTTTACCCCCACAAAAAAATTGTGAAAGTGTTTTTTTTTCCATTGTATTCAGATTTATTATTATGATTATTCTTTTTTCAAATTTATGGGTAATTTCACACGTTTCAAACCATGTAAAGATGTTTTTTTTTTTTCAGATTAATGTGTAATCTTGCCCATCTTCTGAGATCTCACAAATTTGATAGGTATTTATATCTATATTCTGAGGGTCTTTGTTCATATATAATAAATTAATATATAATTTGTAATACATTTTATTCTACAACAAATTGAGAAAAAAAAATCAAACAATTTTGTTTCATGGTATTTATTATTATTATGGTTGTTATTATTATTAATAAATATAATTTTAAAAATAATTATTTATAATAAATGTAATAATAAATTTGTATAATATTATTAATATATTAAACAATATATTGTTTATTTAATTTCATGTTATTTATTTTTTCAGATTTATTGGTAGTTTTGCACATCTTCTGATCTCACAAATCTATATTCTGAAGGTTCATGCAGAGGGGTATGTTCGTATATAATTTCCCTGTTTAAATACACCATTTTAATCTCCAATAAATTGTGAACATGTTTTTATTTTTTTCTATTTGCAGTATTTTCAGAATTATGAAGTAATAAAAAAAAAAAAAAAAACTCTCTAAAAAAAACTAATGTCTCTAATATTTCAAAAAATGAAACAAACATCTTAAACTTAATTCATGCAAAATTAGTTTTGTGCTAGAAATATATGCAAAATAGCACACATTTAATGCAATAATGCCTCATTTGCAGATTTAAAAAAATCTACTTTTTACAAACTTGTAATGCAAAAAAAAAAAAAATGTTTGTGATGACAATTAGTTATTATTTTTTCTTATTAACATGCAGTGTCTTGCCTGTCACGACTCACATCTTACAGTATTTTCATTCAGTCGCCTTTTGTTTCAGTCGCCTCACAGCAAGAAGGTTGCTGGTTCGAGCCTCGGCTGGGCCAGTTGGAGTTTCTGTGTGGAGTTTGGATGTTCTCTTCGTGTTTGAGTGGGTTTCCTCCGGGTGCGCCGGTTTTCCCCACAGTCCAAAGACATGCGCTATAGGTGAATTGGGTAAGCTAAATTGTCCGTAGTGTATGTGTGTGAATGGGAGGTTATGGGTATTTCCCAGTGATGGGTTGCAGCTGGAAGGGCATCCGCTGCGTAAAACATATGCTGGATAAGTTGGCGGTTTATTCCGCTCTGGCAACCCCAGATTAATAAAGGGACTAAGCCGAACAGAAAATGAATGAATGAATGTATACCTTATTTTAGGGTGTAACTTAATTTAACTACTAAGTAATATGAACTAATTACATGTACTTGCTATACGGTTGGGTTTAGATTTAGGTTAAGTCATTATGCATCATTTGTTGTAATTTCTATAGTAAGTACATGGAACGTGTAACTATATCATCTTAAATTAAAATCTTAACAGATTTTCTAATTACAGAGCAACAGGAAAGTAGAGTTGGTGTGGATGTGAAGGCAAAAGTATATGTGCTAGTTGACGTGGACCACACAGAGAGAGTCTGTTTCCACCATCTGTAGCCGATTCCCATAAAATCCTCCTGCATCTCCAGTCCATTTGAAGTGTGTGTTTTTATGGCATTCTGTGGGCTCGGTAAGGCTTACCTGTGACCTGCTGTGACCAGTAAACAGTGATGATGCAATTTCAACTCAGTGTTCACAGATGCTTTGCTTCAGCAGAGACTTATAAAAAACAACAGGAGTCAACAGCCGGCAGAGGAAACTGAGGCTGCGTTCAGATTTGCAAAATGTGTGTGATGGGAGCTTGTTAACACATGGGATAAATAAGGTAATTTAGATTTTTTTCAATCTTACAATTCTTTTTGTTTCTAGAAGTCGTGAGTTTATTTCTAACAATTGCGAGTTACAAAGAAAGTTTTTGATCGGTATCATGTCATTTACATTTGAACTTTTTAAACAATGAGTTTTCACATCTTTATTCATTTTGAGATGTGCAAAATTACCTATAAATCCGAAATAAATCATATATATGTTTTATATATGTATGTTTTTTCAGATTTATAGGTAATTTTGTACATCTAAGAATGGGTAAAGATGTTTTTTTTTCTTCAGATTTATGTTTAATTATATTTTTCATATTTATTGGTAATCTTGCACATCTGAGATCTCACAAATTTAGTTTAACGAATTTATTTTTTCCTAATTAATTTGTATTTCAAAATTAAGTTTATATGTCATATTTCTAAGACTTTTCTTTGAATTCGGAGCTTATATTTTTTTATGTAAATCTACATTTTTATTTTGTTTTCTTATTGAATAATTGTGAGTTGTCTTTTTTTTTTCTCTCACACACACAATTGCATGTTTATATCTCACAATCATGAGTTTATATTTAGAATTTTTCCTCTGTACATTCGAACTATAATTTGGGCATGTGTCTAAAAAAATAATGAAAAGTCATTGAAGGCATTGCATTTGCAAGATACAGCTACATGCAAACAATACAGACAAAAGTAATATCAAGCTGCAATTGTTTCGACAGTAGTTTGATCTTATTATTGCACAATGCATTCCGAATCACCAGATGAATGCACAATTTTAGCGTGAAGATGTTTTCGATTATTTAGTTTGACCTGTTGCACATCACTCAATTCAATTCATCCTTATTTCTATAGTGCTTTTACAGTGTAGATTGTGTCAAAGCAGCTTAAGAAGTTATAGTAAATTGAAACTGTGTCAGTCCAGTTTTCAGAGTTTAAGTTCAGTTTAGTTCAGTTCAGTGTGGTTTAATTTTCAAAGTCCAAACACTGAAGAACAAATCTATCGATGTGCAGCTCCACAAGTCCCAAACATCACATACTACATTTTCACTTCACATTTCACAACACCAATTATGCAGTTGTTTGTCACATCAATCTCCAGCCACAGATAAGAATACATAGATCCCACAGAACAGATGTTGATTACAACATTGTGTCCGCCATATTGGGAAGGTCAAAATCTGCCAGTAAAAGTGCACAGACAGATGTGGACTGCAACAGGCAGCTTCCAGCAGATTTTCACATTTGGTTTGTCATACACATCAGACTAATCTGCGCAATACAGATGATACAAAATTCAAAATTAAAATGAATATTGGTAAAACATTCTCATGGATCAACACAGAGCACAGTCTGAATGCTATAAGACTCGATGCATCACACCCTGGATAGAAAAAGTCAGAAAAGAACATAATTATGCAGAAAAATCCATAGTATTTTTATGTATTCCAAATATAATTTATACAAGAAATCAATAGCGTTGTTGGTTTTTTGTCAACATGCAAACTTGTTTGTCAGTTACCATAACTGAGCTTTTATTATGTAGACATTACAGTGCAATGGTTGTAATACAGTACTTTGGTGCAGTTATGTGTATTCAACTGTGTGTGTGTATATATATATATATATATAATTACATTTCAAATTTTGTCTGCAATGTTCCTGTAAAATGTGATCAAAATATCTTCCCTGAATAATGATATGTCTTTTATGATTGGTGTTTATTTCCTCAAAAGCGTGATCAGCCTGTAAATATAATAATATTTAAGACTACTAATGCGTCATGCTGACTTTAATGGGATGGTCCTTTTGCAATGCATTTTACATGTAAAGTAGATTAAGCATTGGTGTTTATTGACTTGAGGGCAGGTTCAGCCTGTCAATCACATGAAATTCACCAATAGCAAACCACATCCATCCAATCAGTTCCCAACAAAGTAAATCAAATTCCTGTCAATAATACTTACTTACTTACTTACTTACTCCCAGGGTCATTTATATCGAAGTTGATATTTAGCCGCACCATATTGGTGTTTCGTAAAACATCTAGTTTTTATGAGGTGAGTTGTTAATCCAATACTCAACCCCCAACCTGGAGGACCAGGACTTACACACATAAACTACAGACAATTTAGCTTACCCAATTCACCTACAGCACATGTCTTTGGACTGTGGGGGAAACCAGAGCACCCGGAGAAACCCACGCCAACACGGGGAGAACATGCAAACTCCACACAGAAATGCCAACTGACCCAGCCGGGGCTCGAACCAGCGACCTTCTTGCTGTGAGGCGACAGCGCTACACACTGCTCCACCATGTCGCCCCCCTTGTCAATAATATTGATCATTTATTACCATATTTATAATTATGTTTATAATTTGTTTCTTTTTCAAGAAGCATTTTCACTCAGATATACATCACAAAAATGAATTTTATTGGCAAGAGGGCGGGGTTAGCCTTTCAATCATGAGATCCACCAATAGCAAACCACATCCATCCATCCAATCAGTTCCCAACAAAGAAAATCAAAGTCCCCTCACTGTTATTATTTTGTTCTTGTTCAGGAAGCATTATCATTCAGACATACATCACAAAAATAAACATAAAAGACTGTTAAATCTTCTGTGTTGACATCGTTTATAATGTACTTTTAAATGGAAACTAATGTGAATTTTGACTTTCATTGACTAATCATCTTCCTTCCATGCATGTCTATTTTCTCAACGTTGCTTTGTGGACATTAAACAATGCAATAAAATCTTACCTAGCCTATTTGTAAATGTATCCAAAAGAATACAATTCACTATGTTGTTTTTTTTGCATTATGAAAACTGCTACTTCAAGGTAGCCATTTATCCACGTTTTATAGCCATCTACACTGTTTACTTGTCTCGTTGTGTCACACGCACTGTAATAATCCATAATTCTTCTCAACAGAATGCATTTGGAGCTGGTAATGTCTGAAAAGCAGGTGATGTACAGCCTTTATGTCCGTGTTGTTGCATGAACGACTTCTCCACCACCATCGCCAAATAAATTGCACCTTTCTTCTCTTAAATGGCAAAACGTCACAATCCCTCTCAACCACCTGCACGTATTTCTGTTCTTTCACAGTCCCAGTCCAATAAAGGGACAAATGGAGGACTTGAGCAATGGCGGAGCAGGAGGATGAGGAGGAGGAGTAATGATCTGGAATGGCGAAGGCCTCCGGTTGAGGGACGTCCCGTGAATCCATCTCTTTCCCCGCTGTTGGCCGTCATCCGCTGGCCTCTTAAATGGAGGGTTGTTAATGGTTGCCAGGTTGGAGCGGGGTGAGGTGAGATGATGACAGATGAACAGGTTAGAGACGCTTCCTCTTTCACCGCTTCATTTTCAGCCATGTTAAACTCAGCCATGCTGGAACCAAGAGAAATCGTTCTCTAAAGATTGTGGTTTACAGGCACAAACAGACATTGTGATCTCATAGAGAACATTTTTTTAATCGTGTTGAAGAGTTGAGTTTGTAAATTCAACCTGAGGTCAGCAGAATTTTATTTTTCATGAGTGTTGATGTCATGATTGTGTGAAATATGAACAGTATCATTAGAATTTAACCATTTTTATTGTTTGATCAATGCTGAAGTGATGCTTTGAAACCATACAATTCAGTTTTATTCATTCATTCATTTTCTTTTCGGCTTAGTCCCTTTATTAATCTGGGGTCGCCACAGCGGAATGAACCGCCAACTTATCAAGCATATGTTTTACACAGCGGATGCCCTTCCAGCTGCAACCCATCACTGGGAAACATCCATACACACTTATTCACACACATACACTACGGACAATTTAGCTTACCCAGTTCACCTATAGCGCATGTCTTTGGACTGTGGGGGAAACCGGAGCACCCGGAGGAAACCCACGCCAACACAGGGAGAACATGCAAACTCAACACAGAAATGCCAAATTGAACCAGCCGAGGCTCGAACCAGCGACCTTCTTGCTGTGGGGTGATTGTGCTACCCACTGCACCACCGTGACGCTCAATTCAGTTTTACTTCTTTTAAAAATATTTTCAAAGTGCATTTTAATGTAGAGATTTTTTGCAACACGTTTGAGGATACTTTATGTACTATACTTTTCTTGTATGCTTACCATTACTGTGCGTTCACACCGAAAGTGGCGAGAGCGTCAAAGTAGCCGGAAGTCATTCATTTTTAATGGGAGCCGGCAGCGAGGAGCAGCGCGGCGCGTCTTCGCCGGTGTGGGCGTCGAGGAGAGTTGCAATCAAGTCAACTTTATGGTAATGAGCTATGACGCGGTTCGGCGGCAAGCAATCAGAATGTAGAAGTCCACCGCTTGAGAGGAGTCCAGAGAACACAGCCTTGTGAACTTTGGTTCCGACCACAGTTGTTCCCAAGGGTTTGATTACTGCGGTCGCCGGATTTCCAATTATTTACGATGTTTTCTTACAGGGGCATATATTAAAAAAAGTTACTGCCGAGTTACTGATGTGCATTAATGTTATATATGGGGTTTTTTTCTTTAAAAAAGCGGGACTCTCATGCAACAATACAAAACAGTATTGCTGCTTCAGAATATTTCAGACATATAGAAACATTTTAGATAAGTGGAGCAAAGCCACACCACACACAACAACTTGATCTTCCATAGTTAAATGAATTTGATAAAAAGTGCGCAACATTTTCACACTAGAAAGCATGTTTTTATGCGGGAATGCAAGCGATTTGCTGACATGCGGCAACGGCTCCTTTAAATACAAGAGATAAATGTAGTGAATTTGATGCTCTCGCCGGCGAAGTTGTACAGGCAGACAGCGTTGTCGCCAGGGTTGTCGCCTCTGGTGTGAACGCACCGTTATACAGCTTAAAGTGTAATTTAAAGGCTTAACTAGGTTAATTACTCTAACTAGGCAAGTTTGTATAATTCAGTTAACAATTTTGCCTTCAATTGTGTTTGTATAAATATATTTGTTTATTATATATACAGAATTAAACCCTAATTTATTCTTCAATAAGTATATACTTAAATAATATACAAAAAAAACCAATATCCTTCAAATCTCCATTTTTTCATGGTCATCATGACACACTTCCTGATTTGCTTTTGCTTCCTGACATTATAGTAATTTAGGGCCTGTGGCAACGTGTCCTCGTTCAGCGCTAAATAGCAGATTTCCATGAGGGTGATGTACAGCAGAGGCTTCAAAACTCTAAATACCTGAATGTGATTCAGTCCATTTGCCTGAATCAACTTTCAATGTCTTCAATTTGAGAAAGGCTATTTGGCTGTGTGAGTACAGAGGGGGATAATTGAATAGCATTCTCGCTTATTTTTCATGTCGCTGTAAAACACGCACCGAAGCCGACTTTACAATTAGGCATTTATTCAACTCTGATGTATTTTAGGTCACTTATTTCAACATTGGATGTGTCCCGCTGTCTCTCAATTTTTTCTTTTTTTTTTTTTTTGCAGATAATGATAACATTAAAAATAAGCATTTATCCACCAATACCAATATTGTCGACAATATTCTTGGTATAACTGTTGTAAATCACTTTCATGTCTACCGTGATCACTGTGAGTCCACTCTCTCTCACTGATGCTGTGGCCGAACCCCTGGATTCTTTCACAGCAAGCTGATAATATGGAAAGGTGATTTTAAAGTACTTTGTCAAAATATACTGACGCGATTGGCTTGTTTTGCTACTATTGATTATTTCTGCATGTCAGAACAATTCTAAACTAGTTTTAGTTGCTTTAGTACAGTGGCTCCGTCTATGTCTTTGAAAGCATCACATGCATTTTTAGCCAATCATTATCAGTTATGTGGTTGTCCCACCCCTGCACATTCACACGCGCACATGCCATACATACACACACGCACATGCCAATCATCATCAGTTATGTGGTTGTCCCACCCCTACACATATACACGCCAGTCATCATCAGTTATGTGGTTGTCTCACCCCTACATACACACACGCCAATCATCATCAGTTATGTGGTTGTCCCACCCCTAAGCACACATACATGCCAATCATCAACAGTTATGTGGTTGTCTCACCCCTACATACACGCACATGCCAATCATCATCAGTTATGTGGTTGTCCCATCCCTAAGCACACATACACGCCAATCATCAACAGTTATGTGGTTGTCTCACCCCTACACACACACGCCAATCATCGTCAGTTATGTGGTTGTCTTACCCCTACACACACATGCCAATCATCATCAGTTATGTGGTTGTCCTACCCCTAAACA
>CAIGQV010019029.1:13285368-13327736 GCA_903798115.1 Danio jaintianensis | reverse complement strand
ACTGAATCTCAATGCAAAGTGTCTTTAAACTGTAAGAAGGTATTCAAAAGATTCTTCAGGCAGATATTGTCCAAAAAATGTTCAAAGTGCTATTTTAGGTCTTTTAAAATCATACAGTCACTTCATTCAGCAAATAATTCTAACCTTAAAAGACCTGTAAGTGTAGCTATAAACAGTCTTCTAAAAAATATATCTTAGCAAAATGTTTCTTTTATATGATCACTTCAAAGTTCTAAAATGCACCCAACACTTGTTTTTGTTTTATTTTTTATTACTGTTTGCTTGAAAGATTCCTTGGAGAAGACGGTTTATTTGACTTCAAACACTTGAAGGTCACGTTCCATTGTTTTAATTGAATTTGTTATATATTGTGATATTGCGATGAACCTTGAGTTCATAACATTTTGGAACCTTAAAGGGACTTTATGCTGTGATTAAAAGTAAAACTACTCTTTTTCACTGCATTTTTCTCTTTAGAGATATTCTGGTCTTTTCAGGTTAGACATATATTGCATCCAGTACAGCAGGGAAAACTATTTTGTGTTTATCACACAAAGCTATTGTCCGATTTTAGAAACCCAAAATATGAGTTTTTGGTCATTTTGGAAGTTCAGTCACTTCAGTGCTATATACACAGAAAATATCCAGTTATATTTATACATTTTGTTGCCAACTGACAACGTTTTTGACACTGACACTTTATTATATTTTAAGTATATTAAAATAGAAAACATTGTTGTAGTATCTGTTTATAATTTTAGATATCTGTATCCAAATAAATGCTGCCCTGGTGAGCAAAAACAGTAGTGTATAAATATTTTATGAATTAATTTATTTATACAAATGTCAAAAAAATAAAAAAAATGCTTTCATTTATTATTATTATTATTATTATTATTATTATTTTATTAGCATAATAAACTAAAAATGTGTTGCTGCCCCAAATTTTTAAGTTGAATCAAATAACTTTTACAAGTCACTTCAACTTCCATTAATTAAACAGACTTAACACATCAAGTTAAAATTGAAAAACTTAAAAATACAAATCTGAAACCTGATTAACTCATTAAAATAAGTGAAAGTAACATAAAAACATCTTGACTTTTTGATCATCTTTTTTTTATAGTGTAGAAGTAGTAGAATTAATCAGTTTTTGTTTACTTAATGATATTATACTTCAGATACACACTGTAAAGTCGAGCAGTGCTATTAATTAAATGAAATGAGTTCATTTGACTTACATTTTTTAATGAAAGTTCATTAAACTTAATAGAAATAGTTATGTGAACTCAACATTTGATTGTATTAGACTGCACTTAAACTGAATGAGTTAACATAACCATGCAGATTTTTAGTTCTCAGGATGCTTTGTGTAAGACTGGAAAGTAAATGTAAACAATAAAGTGTTATTGTGTGTTTTATGCACATGACTAACATAGGGAGACATGATTTAGACTTTAATGTTGTGTTATGTTGAGATTTACATTGGTTTCTGTAAAAATTAAATAGTAAAACTCAGATTACAGATCCAGTTAAGTCATCAAAGCTTAAAAAGTCCAAGTAAATGACACTCAATATAAGTAAGGAATATTTTCAATATATTAGAAATACTTAATACAATCAATTTAAAATTACTTAATCAAATTAAGGCAATGAGTTTGCACAATTCAATTAAGTAAACTGAACAAAATCACATTTAATTTGTTCATATTGTCATAACACTTAGTTAAACTAATTGGTATTACAATTTGAAGTGGATTGAACACAAAACAATGGAGTTGTGAATGAATAATCTGCTATTTTGTGGGTAAAGTGGCAACATCACACACATCTCTTTTCCTCCACGTCTCCTTGCCATCATCTTTACAGCCATGATTCTGTAGTGATTGTGGCAGTGGAATAAGATTCAGTGGATTACTTTCAGCTCCTCGTCCTCTAATGAGAGTATCTGTAGAGTGGATGACAGTTGGTCCTCAATGCTGGGGTTTCCCAGGTGTAAACAGGCTCCGTGTGATTCCAGGGGCCCATAGACAAGCGTTTCATTACCATCTGTGTCCTGAGAGAACCTCCTTCATAATTAATGCTTCCATGATGGATTACTTGCACTGCTTCCGAAACACTGCTGACTCTAACTCATTTTTTTTTTTTTTTTTTTTTTTTCTGCAGTATGATTTAATTGACGTTGTTTGCTTTCCACCTCCTCCTGACGATGAAACAGAGCATTTGATGATTAAAACGTCCCGTGATGTACAGCTGCTGCCGACGACCGGGTTGTGTTAGCGGAAATTAGTTTAATGCCTCAATTCACCCTAATGTTCTTTAAACAATGCTGGACGGGGGTCTTGAAAAATGACACTCTTCACCGCGGACCTCCATAGGTGGATTCGTCAAGCTTTTGTTCATTAATCAACCGCATTGTTACTGAAAAGCAGAGTCAGCAAAATCGCACTGCTCGCCGGGCATTTGTTCGTGTCACAAAAATGGTGCAACGGTGGTTTGATACACAGTATAGAATCAAATAAATGAGTTTACTTCAGATTTACTGTAGCGGTTTTAAAATGAAACAGAAGCAACTGGGCAGCACAGTGGCTCAGTGGTTAGCACTGTCACCTCACAGCAAGAAGGTCCCTGGTTCGAGGCCAGTTGGCATTTCTGCGTGGAGTTTGCATGTTCTTCCCGTGTTGGCGTGGGTTTCCTCCTGGTGCTCCGGTTTCCCCCACAGTCCAAAGACATGCGCTATAGGTGAATTGGATGAACTAAATTGGCCTTAGTGTATGTGGGTGTATGTGTGTGAATGTGAGTGTGTATGAGTGTTTCCCAGTACTGGGTTGAGGCTGGAAGGCCAGCCACTGCATAAAAACATATGCCGGAATAGTTGGCGGTTCAATCCTCTGATAGATAAGGGACTAAGCCGAAGGAAAATGAATAAATTAATGAACAGAAGCAGCTGTAGGATGATAAAAGATAGCAATGTTTAAAGGGATCTCATTGTGTTGTTGTTTTTTTACACATCCAGTGTAATTTGAGCATGAAAACAATTTGCGATTTACAAAGTCACTCTAGTGGGAGTTATTCTCTATACCGGAAAGCTGTGTTTCTCAACTCAAAAGAAAGGTTGGTTTAATACTCACACGTTTTGTCTGGCAGCAGTTTTTGTGTGCTTGTGTTTCATGTTTGTTCTGTCTGAAACCTGTAAACAAGGAGTTTAAACTGACAAGGTTTTTAATGCGCAGGTGCTTTGTTTGTTATTGAGGCACAAGCTGTAAAAGCCCTGCTCTCTGCTGGAAAGGGGCGGGGAGCAGCAGCTAATTTGCATTTAAAGAGACAACACTTTTTTTTCCCCAGCATTGTATAATAAATGATCTGTGAGGTGTTTTAAGCAGAAAATTTCTGGAGACACCTGAGACCTGAGATGTACAGTTAGAAATTTTGATTCTTTTTCAAATATTTCCTTAGTTTTAGAGAGCAAGGAAATTTTCATAGTATTTTTTAAATTATTATTATTCTTTCTGGAGAAAGTTTTATTTCTTTTAGTTTGGCTGGAATATACATTTTTATTTTATTTTTATTTTTTTATATAATTTTTAAGGCAATATTATTAGCCTTAATTATGTATTTCTTTGATTGGCTACACAATAAATCACTGTTGTCCAATGATTTGCCTAATTAACTTACCTCGCCTAGTTAACTTAATTAACCTAGCTACTTAACCTGCCTTTAAATTGCACTGAATACTAGTATCCTGCAAAATACCTAGTAAAATACTAGTATACTAGTACTAGTACTAGTATGTTACTACTAGAACTAGTATGTTCTGTCATCATGGCAAAGACAAAAGAATTTAGTTATTTAAAATAGTTATTAAAAATATTATGTTTAAAAATGTGCTGAAAAAATTGCCTGTATTAAACAGCATTTGAGAATTTTTTTTTTTTAAGAATTCATATCTCACAGGAGGGCTAATCATTTGCCTTCAACTGTATATTACATCTTGTACAAAATAATAAAAGGCAGTGATAATAATAAATAAAATAAAGACTGACATTCTTTCATATTTGCAGTATTAGTTGATGTGGATCCAATCCTATTTAAGTAACTACATTTTAGTATCTCTTTTTGTGTGAAGATCTGACGGTCTTTATCAAAGACAAACAAAGCTCTTGTTTTTGTTTTGATGAGTGAGATCATTTGCATATTTTGTCAGTTGATCAGGATAATTAAGAGCAACAATCTGAAGCATCTCTAGAGCTTTTTTTATTTACTGCACATTTATTTGATCATTTCAATCAAGGCATTTTTTTTAAGTACAGCATTATTGTTTATATCATTTATAACTCACTGAAAAGCAAACATGTCTTTTAAAAATGTATTCTGTAAATGGGAAATGTGGTAAAAATAAAATTGGTAATTATGGCTTCAGTGCGCTCGTGGTGAAATGCTTATACTGTATTAAACAATCATGCTACAAAAATGATTTTAATAATATTGCAGTGCATTAAAATGATACATTCATTCATTCATTCATTTTCTTTTTGGCTTAGTCCCTTTATTAATCTGGGGTCGCCACAGCGGAATGAACCGCCAACTTATCCAGCATATGTTTTACGCAGCAGATGCCCTTCCAGCTGCAACCCATCACTGGGAAACACCCATACACTCTCATTCACACACATACACTACGGATAGTTTAACTTACCCAATTCACCTATAGCGCATGTCTTTGGACTTGTGGGGGAAACCTGAGCACCCGTAGGAAACCCACGTGAACACGGGGAGAACATGCAAACTCCACACAGAAATGCCAACTGACCCAGCCTAGGCTCGAACCAGCGACCTTCTTGCGGTGAGGCAACAGCGCTACCCACCGCGCCACCCTAAAATGATACATTTCAGCATCAAATAAATAAGCATAATCTTTTGTACCATGACATTTTTACCACAAACAATAAAATGATCCAAAATGTTTTTAATAATTTTTTTTAACCTGCACTCTAAAAAAACACTATGTTGGGTTAATTTTCTAAATTATATGTAAATTACGTTTATTTAACCCAACTACTGAGTTTAGGATGGTAAGTTATTGCTACATGATCATTTTTTTTCCACATGGCTAACATGTTTTACCATGTTGGTTGCATTAATTAGCATTTTCTAACATGGTTAACATAAAGCATTTTCTAACATGATGCTAGCATTATTGAGCTTTTAGTTAATGTTAACATGTGGCAGACATAATTTGATGTTTGTATGATTTAGCATGTTGTTAACAATTCTATATGTTGCTCACATGTTTTAACATGTTGCTAACATGATTTATAGCATTACTACCATGAACTAGTATGCTGTTAGCAATGATATAACATTTTTTATTTAATTTAGCATTGTTGAAAATGTGGTTTGACATGTTTCTAGCATGATTTAACATCGTTAACATGTCTTAACATTGTTAACCTGATTTAGCACATTGCTAACATGTTAGAGTATATTGCTAGCGTGATTTAACATGTTATAGCATATCGCTAACATGATTTACAGCATTACAAAGATGCACTAGTATGCTGTTAGGAATAATATTACATTTATAATGTTGATTTAACATCGTTAACATGTCTTCAAATTGTTAACCTGATTTAGCACATAGCATGTTAGAGTATATTGTTAGCGTGATTTACCATGTTATAGCATGTCGCTAACATGATTTACAGCATTACTAAGATGCGCTAGTAGGCTGATAGCAATAATATAACATTTATAATGTTGATTTATCATCGTTAACATGTCTTAACATTGTTAACCTGATTTAGCACATTGCTAGCATGTATGAGTATATTGCTATCATGGTTTTGCATGTTAATATTTACATGTTGTTAAGGCTATTAAGAAGGTAAACAGTAGGACAGATTTCCTTCCAAGATGGCACACAAATAGCAAAGACTGAAAGGATACTTGACCCAGAATTGAGTTAAAACATCCCAGCATTTTTTAGAGTGTGTAAACAACACTTATAGTGTTTTTGTAATGGCTGTGAAGCAGTTTTCTTGCATTGTCTCTTTGCAGTCTGTTTGCTCAGTAATACAGCAGGTTTCTTAGCGCTCCGATTGCACCGTTTGCATTGATTATTTAGCTTTTCTCTCTCTAGATTCTTCTGTCTCTCTCTCTCTCTCTCTCTCTCTCTCTCTCTCTCTCTCTCTCTCTCTCTCTCTCTCTCTCTCACCTACGCCTGTCTCTGATCATCTCATCCATCAGTGGGACAGAAATCCACTCAGTGCTGAGAAATTCTCAGCTTTACATATTTCACACCGGTTGTATCCTGATCTCTCATAAACGAGGTCTTTCATGTGTAAGGGGAATTCGCTCCTGTCAAAAGAGTGGAAGAAAAAAAGAAGAAAAGAAAATACAGCCTGGCTTATCCATTCTCATTTTCCCAAGCATTGTTCCCACTCATCTATAAAACACATTTTTCTTGAATCCTCCTGCTGGTTGAGATATGACATGTGCCAGCTTTGGAAAAAGAAGACTTTGAATTTTCTCCCCACAATCCATCTTTCTAAACACGGTTTGGAAGAAATGATGCAAAACTCAAGATGTAATACAGTAAGTGCTCTAAATAGACAGTTTTTGTCAGAAAAGATCCTCTTTTTGGCGTTTGAAGTTGACACGAAGTCCAAAAATGAATATATTATAATTCAAACCAAAATGTAACTTGCTTCACCTAAAAAAAAATAGCTTTCTTTCTCAGGTGATTTTTAAACAAGTCCCATCACGTCAACCTTCGTTTTGATACGTACGTTTTCATCAACCAATTGATTTGTGCTGCATATAACAATAAATCTCAATTATGTTTCACTCACACATAAAATGGGTTGCAAACTTCCAAACTTTACTTTAAAGTTGGAGTCTTGATTGCAATAATAATCTCTGCCACTAAATTGCTTCAAAAACTAGATTGTTCTTATTGTAGACTAGATTGCTTTTGCTTTGTGTGATAAATTTACAGTGCTTTTTAAAGGTTTTGGGATCAGTGGAATTCTAAAGAAGAAATTTATCATTTTATCCATTAAATTGGTCCAAAAGAGCCAGTGACGACACTTCTATAACATTGATACATTTCCATTTCAAATAATTGCTGTTCTATGTGATCGTTTCCATAGTGGAATTAATAATAATGTACAAATGTTTTGTTTCTTGCAATTACACTTTTATATCTACTGTTCTCTACTATCTTCTATTACATTTTAGACGTTTATTGTCAGGACTCCGAGTTTGTAACCAGCAAATTACAAGTTAATGTTGTGAAATAAACATTAGTGTGAGATTTTAAAAATTGAGTGGGAAAAAAAGCATAATTGTGAGACACAAACCCAAAATTATGAAACATAAACTAAATATTGAGAAACAGAATTATGAGATATAAGCTCAGTATTGATTTAAACAATGAATTGAATTAAAAAAAACATAAGATAAACCCCCAAATCTTGAGAAAATGTAGAATTGTCACTGTACACCAGGGGTTCTCAGTCTCAGTCCTGGAGGTCTGGTGTCGAACCCTAATCAGACACACCTGGGCTAGCTAATCAAGCTCCTACTAGGCTTTCTAGAAAAAAGTTAAAGCTCAAATGTGCAGGACACTGGACCTCCAAGACCGAGTTTGAGAACCCCCGCTGTACACTGTAAACAAAAATAAATAATCTGTTAATTAACAGTTTCCGTATTTTGTGATTCACAAGTGTTTATTTAAGGTTTTGAATTGCATTATGGGATCTTGATCTCTGCTCTGTCAAGTTTTAATGTTGGAAATTCAACTCTACAGTTTAACAAAGTGACTTTTATTGACATTTTAGTCTTCTGAAATAATATAATGTATAAGAAATGATATATATATATATATAGAGAAATAAGCCTGTGAAATAGCTGAAAATGTACTGGAAGCTTATTACAAGGTTTTTGTAGCGTATACAACACCAACCCAGACGATATATCACTTTAAACTAGTAAAAATGTTAACAGAAGTCACTTGTTTAAACTTTTCAAGGTTAAAAGTTGTTGAAAGAATGATCAAGGACCCTTGATGTAATTCAAAATAAATAAATAGAATAGAAATAAAATAAAAAAACATGAACCGCAAGATATGTAAAACTACTCATTTCTGGATATCTTATTACAGTGTAGCTTTTAAGTCATAATTAAATAGTATTTTCTATTAATATTGGTGAGTATAAAAGCTGTTTTGTTTTGTTCAAAAGCGTGAATCGACCCAAAATTTCTTTCAAACTTAAAAAATAAAGAAATAAATAAAGCTCATAAACAAAGTTGAGTGATGCATCATGTTTGTGTCAGTTCTTCCACCTACAGCCCCATTTTGTTAGAAAAAGCTAAACCGGTCTGACTTTTGAAGGGATTCTCTTTCTACTAAAGACAGATCTGGGTTGTGATGTTATTGCATCATTTCTTTTTTTTGGTCCCCCCTAAGTCTCTCAACTTGTCAGCTTGGCTTTAGCTTATGAATACAGTCGGGGAAAAATATGTTGAGAGGTAGCTAATTTCTCACCTATTCCCAGAATGTAATGGCATACGGAAAGCAGAGTTAAAAAAGACGCGAGCGGGAGATAATTGACAGCTTGTGAGTAATGTTCAGCTGTCTGCCTTGGCAAATGTGCTAGGAAGTGCTTCATCCTGAAGATGCGCCGTACTAATTGGACATACACGATGGCGGGGAAGGTTTTCATTTAAAACGAATTAGCACATGTGATAGTCTCAAATTAAGCCGAGCTTCTGTCTTGGCATGGCATTTTTCACCTGCGGCCGATTCAGCCTTATCGCCTGAAGGTATTTTTTTATGCATTATATTTACTGCTTTCTTTTTCTTGCCACGTTCATTATTTTCCTTTTGCTTTGTTTTAATTAGTGCCGTTCTTATGATGCGATTGCCGCAATCCACAAAAGCGTTTAATAATTTAGAGAAGTTGCTTAGCTGAATTTCAGTGGGAATGCATACATGTAACTACATGCCTTTGGTTTAATATTAGGCTGTTTCTACCAACTTCCAGGTTTTCCTCTGAGTTACCAAGGCAACCCGGAGCAGTCTGGCCCATAAAGACCACTGGGATTCGTTCAATTAGTCATGCGCTTTTTAAGAAAAGCCTCGTGCCCCCTAAAAAGAATATGACTTTGTTTGCATGTCAGTTCTGGTCAAAGGGATAGTTCACCCAGAAATGAAAAGAATGTTGTTAATGTACTCACCCTCAGGTCATCCAAGATTTAGGTGATTTGTCTTTATCGATAGAACATTAAAGGGATTGTTCAACCAAAACTGAAAATTCTGTATTCATTGACTCACCCTTTACTTATTTGAAACCTTTATAAGTTTCTGTTACACAAATAATAGATATAATATTATTTTGAAGAAAGCTGGAAACCTGTAACCATTGACTTCCATAGCATTTGTTTTTCTATGGAAGTCAATGATTACCAGTTTTCAGCTTTCTTCAAAATATATTCGCTTGTGTTCAGCAAAAGAGAGAAACTCATAACTACTTGAGGGAAAGAAAAAAGTAAGTAAATATGAATTTTTGGGTGAACTATCCCTTTAATGAAGATATTGAGCTAAAACTGTAGTCCTTGATGATTTGTGCACAGTATCGTTAGTGAAAATTAATTTGAATAAAGAATGAATTCGTTTTATAGGTTTATATACTGTAGATGGTGCCTTTCTGAACACCCGAATTCCCTTTACAACAATCATGCCAAAAACAATTAATAAAACATTGCCAAGCATCATTTCAAATACATGAAAGATGAGGAAGTTATAAATACAAACAGATCTTAAATATAAAATGACATCATAAAAAATAAGATAGCCCACTTAAAAAGATGGGTCTTAAGAGTGTGGGAAGATATGGTGGAGCAAGATTGTGAAGTGCGTTAAAAGTGAGAAGTAATATTTTAAAATTGATGCAATACTTTACTAGAAGGGATGGAGATGAGTAATATTACAAAGAGGGAAATATGAAGTGCGCGTAACATTATTGATATGACCTGATATGAAAAGAAAGTGTGCCATCCAAAATGACACCCAAACTCTTGACCTGCAAAGAAGGGACAAATTATGTTATTATCAGTATCTACATTAAAGTACACATGAAATCAAAACCGTATCGATTTTGCTCGAACAATTCATCTGTGCATGTTATTAAGAAAAAAAAAAAGTTTGCCCTTAATCTAAAATTGAAAATGCACTTGTTTGTTTTCAGTTAAATTCTCAGATTACGTCTGTCTGAGGTATTGGGCGTGGCTAACATACTTAACCATGCCCCTTTAACTGTCAGTTTTTACAGCGCCATGATAACGAACAGAAATGGTGTTTATTACAAATGGAGGTGTCTATTAGGTTGTAATAACTCTTCCGAAACCCTTTTCGTGATCTTTCTGAATGAGATGCCTACTTTACTACATCCAATCAGCTCGCAGTAGAAAAAACAAGCTACGCCCACTGTTTTCTCATTTAACTCTCCGTTTCTATAGGAATGGCATTACAATACGAAAAAAAAAAACAGTTGCAGCTTCTGGTTCATGCAGTCTTTAAAATTATTAGAATTTGCTAAAACACTTTTAGTCCTGATGAGTAGGGCTTCAGTTTTATCACCGTTTATTTTTAAAAAGTTAGCTGAAAGCCAACTTTTAATTTCAGATAAACATCTAGTCGAGGAGGATGGAGGAAAAGAGCTGGAGGGTTGAGTGTCATTGGCATAGCAGTGAAATTGAATATTGTATTCCCTAAAAATATGACCAAATATATAATGAACAGGAGCGGACCCAGAACAAAACCCTGTGGAACATCAATAGTAACAATCTGCGATTTTGACTTAAAATCCCTAATTTGGACAAACTGAGTACGTCAATGCAGACATTTTTTTTCTGTTTTGATGATGGTGGAGGCAGTTGATAAAGTTGTAATAATAATATGGTTAAATCTGTGGTTACTGGAGTAAATATCGGTTTCTCTGGAATAGGGTATATTTAATTATATAATTTTCCAGTTCAAGCAACTGCGAACTGTATGCTGTTACAAAGTCACCACGTTTAAGGTCTGTTTTCTTTAAAAATCATTGATATTCACTGCCTGATTGATATACGATATAAAGTGGGTCTCAGTCTGTACAAGAAGCACTGCATTAAATTCCATTGTTCCGCGTCATGTCTTTAAATATGGAAATTAATTTTACCACAGTATTTTCAATGGAGTTTCTGTGCTCGCTTGCTGCTGCTGATGGCATTAGCATTTACACCAGGGATACCCAAACAAGGGCCCGTAACCTTTGATTTGGCCCACTGTCTCATCTGAGAAGAGAGGAAGAATGATGGGCATGGTTTAGAGATTGTCATTTCAAATCTAATGTAACCTTGTTTGTTTGTTTGTTTGTTTGTTTGTTTGTTTGTTTGTTTAAAAGCTAATGGTTAAAAGCTAACTGAAATTAAATGTTTCAATTAAATGGTGTAAATTAATCAGATTTAGTTTAAATGTCACTCGACGCATAGAGGACAAATCAAGGCAAAGGCAGATTCTGCTTGACTAGTGTATTCATTACTGAACTCCACTGTGTTATAAATGTGATTGTTTGTTTTTATTGCAATAAGTTATCATTTTAAATGTTATACTGCATTAGTTAATATGATTTAAAGTAATGTTTTCTATTTACTTTTAAGTCTTTAGGAAATTTAATGTAATATACAGTAGCTTGGTATATTTACCTTTGGCCCACGGCTCTCAATGATATTTGGCTTTTGACCCTTTATACGAAAAAGTTTGGGCACCCCTGGTTTTACACTATCTTTCATCGTGTTTTATGCTCGAACACCTAAATGAATGCTTAAGTCTTTTTAAGAGATTATATTTTAATTACATTACAACATCAATGCTGTAAATGGAACCGTATGAAATTGAAAATAGTCACATTAACCTTTCACTGGAAGTTTATCGGTAGGGGAAAAAACACTAGCTGTGCATATACCCCATTTGCATGAATACGAACATGAATTAAGGTATGAAATTGTCAGCTCCCTCATGATAAATTAATCATAATTAGGTTCCCGTATTGAGTACGTGTGATTGCAGTAGTGATGGATCCTTCAGTCTGCAGCACTGCTCAGCTGAACTGCTCCAGACTAAATGGAACAGGCTGTCCGTCTGGAGGGGGAATGTAAAACATGAGTTTGGGGTGTAAATGGAGCTCCTGTAGGCCAGATGAGGTGCTGCGGCCCGAGCCGACTGTCCTGTCAGTGTCATCAAACAGTCTGACAGCCCGGCCTTTAGACTCACTCTCACTGCCATAGAGAAGAAAACAGAGAAGGCCATGAAGGACGTCTCACCTGTCACTTTACTACCGGTGTGTGTGTGTGTGTGTGTGTGCGTGCGTGCATGTGTGCGTGTGTGTTTCAAAACCTGCCTACACATCTGCAGACTAATGGGCAAAAAGCAGAAAGTAATATACAGTCAAGCCTGAAATTATTCATACACCTGGGGTATGAATAATTCCGGGCTTGACTGTATATGCTGTATATTGTTGTTTTTTTTGTTTTGTTTTTATTCTTTGTTTTATTTAATTTGTGTTTTATTTTAAAGATTTTTTTAGTTGTGCCTGGTTGGGTTTTAAAATTAAATTAAACTTAATTTTATTTTATTTTATTTAATAAATAAACATAATAAAAAATAAAATATAATAAAAAATAAAATAATATAAAAATAAGAAAAAATTAAGAAAAAATAAAATAAAATAAAATAAAATAAAACGTGCCTTGTTGTTTTGTAGATTTAAGGTTAGGGATTAAGTTAAGTTTATTTAAATTGTTTTATCTGTAATAATACTGTTGAAATATGTTATTCTATTTCCAACAAATCCATTTTGACAATTAACAAAATAGATTGTTGTGCTTTAACTTGTTTTGATAATTATGTTCGAGTATTTTGATTCAACACTGGATTCTGCCACAGAACTTTAGCCTGTGCACTAGCGTTTTTTCCTTGCAGTTTTTATTTTTACATGCAGAATCATAACCACCTTAAACATTACTTTGTTTTCATAACTAAGAAAGTTGCTTGCTTTCACCTTGGTGGATGAAAAATGTGTGGAATTTAATATTTTATAGGATGAACGTTGTATTATTTATGCAATTATAAATGTTACAGTATACATTATTTATATAAAACTGGTCAGAATTTTTTAAATATAAAATATTTATATGTAAGTTAAGTCTAAAGATATGTAGACTTAATCAACACATTGCCATGATTTGATTTCAAAGTGGAATTAAATGTTTAATTTACACAATTTAGTTTATTTAATTTATTTCTTTATTTCTATTGCGTTCATGCATGACTGTGTATGTATGTGTGTGAGTGCGTGCATTTACGTATGTGCATTTCCAAAATGGTGTTTAACAGAGCAAGAACATTTTTCCCAGTATTTCCTATAATATTTTTTTTTTCTGAGGAAAGTCTTATTTGTTTTATTTTGGCTAGAATAAAAGCAGTTTCAAATTTTTTTAAAGACCATTTTAAGGTCAATGTTATTAGCTTCCTTAAGCAATAATTATTTTTTTGGTTGTCTACAGAACAAACCACTGTTTTATACAATGACTTACCAAATTAACCCAGTTAAGCCTTTATATGTCACTTTAAGCTGAATACTAGTATCTTGAAAAATATCTAGTAAAATGTTATGTACTGTCATCACGGCAAAGATAAAAGAAATCAGTTATTAGAAATTAGTTGTTAAAACTATTATGTTTAAAAATGCGTGGAAAAAATATCTTCTTTCCATTATATAGAAATCGGAGAAAAAATATACAGGGGGGCTAATAATTCAGCAGGACTAATAATTCTGACTTCAGCGTGTGTGTGTGTGTGTGTGTGTGTGTGTGTGTGTGTGTGTGATGGAGAATTGGCCTGCAGATGAAGGTCTCTATGAAGGTCTGCTGTAGGTGTCCTCGTTTTGCCAGATCGATCGGGGCAGGGTTTACCCGCTTCCAACTCACAGCATTAAACTTTCATTCTAATTGAAGTTGAGGAAAGTTAACCGAATCTGTCACTGCGAGCTGTCTAAAAGCATCAGTCAGTTAAATGGAGCTGTAAGCCAGCGAATGATTATTAATAATACTCATTTTAGCGTGACCTTGTGGCAGGCATCAACACTTCTGTTGTTTTCTGTCATGCTGAGACTTTCCTGGAAAGAGCTCCGCAGTTGTTTGGGTAATTATTTGTAATTTTTTCTCCTCTGGTTCATGTGTCTCTTTTATTTTCATTTCATTTGCACCTGGTTTCTTTTATGCTTGTAAGGTTATGAGTTGAATGTAAACAGTCATTTATTATTTTCTTTATTAATAAGACCAGAGTAGTAAAGATTTATATACATTATGGTTACTGTATATTCTTTTTCTTAATCTTATACCTAGTCTATTTATTTACTTATATGTAAATGTGTGTAAATGTCTATTTATTCAGTTATTGTATCATTCCAGTAGTATAACTGAATAATATGCTAATGTTTATATGATTTATTTGGAGTAAATTATAATTTATTCTGTCTTTTAGTAGACATATTGTATGAGACTCTTGTGAAACGAGTGGATCTAATTGGATTTGCATTGTAAACCTTAAATAGAAGTTCAAAAGTTATTTTAGTTTTTATGTGTTAAGTTTTTAGTTTCTATACTCTCAAAATTATTCCACGTATATCCACAGATTTTTATTACAAACTACTGCATAGAAATAGCCAGAAATGCATGCAGATTCTGTCTGGCCCTGCATACTGCATATGACTGCATTTTTCATTATTTTCATTAAGAGCTCATCTATGGTGCCAATTTGGTTTGGTCAAGTCACTTATGTCGCATGTCTTTAGACGGTGGAAGGAAACCGGGGAACCCAGGGGAAAGCCACACGAGCATGGGGAAAACATGTAAACTCCGCACAGAAATGTCGACTGGCCTGGTAAGGACTTGAGCCAGTGACATTCTTGCTTTGAGGCAACAGTGCCATGCCACCCTATCTAGGAAAAGGGAGGAGGAGTAGGGGTGGAAGGGGGGATTCTTCAAGACGTAGATAACTGAGGTAAGACACTCTGGTTATTTATGGTGACTTACTAATCATCTGACTGGTGAATCGTGTTAGCTAATGTGGGACCAGCCATGGTCAATCATAAGCACGTGATCCTAGTTTATAAATAAACTTCACATATTGGTTATATCTGTGGTTTGGTTGTATTTGATTTGATTTTAAAAACCGGGTTTCTTTTTTTGTTGTAGTCGGAAGGTTGAGGTTTAAGCATAGAGAATTTGCAAAGTGAAAAAAAAAGATCATCATTTTTATCATTTTTAAGCGAACAACTAATATACTAATAAATGAGTGAATTGAATTGAATTGAATTTACAATTTTTATTTTATTTTATTTTATTTTATTTTAATTCCTGTTTGGTTTAAAAAAAATCAAGCACATTGTGACTTTATAGGCAGGCTTCAACACTTCTTTTTTTATTTTCACTTCTGTCATGCTGCGACTTTCCAAAAAAAAAAAAAAAAAATCTCTCTATTATTATTGTTTATTTATTTGTAGTTTTTTTCCTGTGGTTTGTGCTTTCGCAGGGGTCTGAAAAATCTAAATATAAAATTCCCCAAGTGAATACAACGCCAAAAGGGAAATGCGGCATTCAGAGCAAACGTGTGTTGTGTAATTCTTTTACAGCACACCAACATCCACAGTTTTAAAAACAGTTCTATTAAATCACAGTCGTCCTTTATCATAGTCAAATGCTTGAGTTATAAAGCATTTGCGTGGGGTTCGGAGAGAGTTTATTTGTCGGTGCTGGTAACTTGTCTATAGTGTGAAATATGAGCTTTCAGGTATCACTCATGTGTTGCTTACGCTGCAGTGTTTGCCTCAAATAATCCATCACCATCATTCATAAATCTAGTTATTTGCATCCCTTGGCATCCGATGCAAATTCGCCCTTCTATCTAAAGTGACTATGTCCTCTTATATAGTTTTTTCCAGTATACTGCAATATGTTTTCTGCATGCGGTATATGGCTGAACATGGAATATTGCATCCCACAATGCAATGACTTGACCTTCTTTCCCACATGTGACAAATGATCCAGAATGAATATCATTCGAGATCTTTTTATGAAGCATTGGGCTGAACTGATTTAACACCAAATTGATTGTATAAATGCATCTATTTTGAATATATAAATAATAAAAATCTACCTTTATTTCCAAGATGTAAATTTGTAAAACCAATATTTCGTATAACAATGATTGTTCTCATATTTCCGGCCAAAATGTTCAGATGTTATAAGCAAAATTGCTATTTTTCATACCTCCTGACCACAAGGTGGCGTAGTAACCTCAGGCCAGGCAGGATGTAACATACAGAAGCACTGCCGAGAAATATGCTATGTTCAAGTCAGCACATCTCCTTTGCATAAAGTCGATCAGGTTGTGGCCTGTGGAATTTTGTACGAAGTTGCTGGATAATGGCTGAAACTGGAACACGCCATCATATCCATGAGTACCAACAACATCAGTTCCGCTATGCTCGTCGCCATATTTGTGTCCGATTTGGTCACAACAGTCTAAAAAACCCTTAAATAGCAGCATGCGCCATCATTTTAGGTCATACATATAAAGAGTAAGACTTCATTTAAAAGCGTAAAAGGTCTTATTTCATTTGTTTAATCCCAAGAATAACAAGTGTGCTTTTATACAGTAAAATAAAGAAAGCTAAATGTTGCCAAAAAGTTAACAATAACAGTAAACATAACGTAAGCATCATTGAACTGAATAACCTGTCGATAAAAATATGTTATCAAATACGTCAGGACACATTTATGTATTGAAAAGTGTACTGGCGCTACAGAAGCAACATTACATAATTCGCCCATTTCAGCAGCATAGAAAATTGACAGCTTATTATAGTTTGGTCACAAAAATGGCGGATCCACCACTTTGTGACATTACATGACATCATCCGGAGCATCCCAAACAATCTCAATCGGTGACATGTCCGTTGAGTGTGCGTAATTGAGTAATTGTGTGTAATTGACAATATAATTGACATTTATTGACGTCCCAATTCGCATACTCATTCATTCATTTATTTTCTTTTTGGCTTAGTCCCTTTATTAATCTGGGGTCGCCACAGCGGAATGAACCGCCAACTTATCCAGCATATGTTTTACGCAGCGGATGCCCTTCCAGCTGCAACCCATCACTGGGAAACATCCATTCACACTCATACACTATGGACAATTAAGCCTTCCCAATTCACCTATACCACATGTCTTTGGACTTGTGGGGGAAACCGGAGCACCCGGAGGAAACCCACGCGAACACGGGGAGAACATGCAAACTCCACACAGAAACACCAACTGACCCAGCCGAGGCTCGAACCAGCGACCTTCTTGCTGTGAGGCGAACGTGCTACCCACTGCGCCACCGTGCAGCCCCAATTCACATACTATCCATCCAAAAAAGTATTCAAAAATAGAATTAGTACGTCTCAAATCCTGAATGTTACCTGGGTGGTCTACTATTTCTGGTAGTGCTGGATCCGTGCACACTTTAACCGCAAATATTGACCACAATAATTTTGAATTGGATGTAAATTCGATTAGAAATACACTCAAAAAATGATGTTTGTAATTTGCTCAAACTACTATTTTAAATGAGCTGAAACAACACAATTCTTGAGACACAAATCGATTATGTGGAACCCAGCATTTTTTACAGTGTACAAACGTGTAAAAGGTGTTAAACTACAAACGTGGCGGACATGGGAGACTAAATGTTAAGAATTATTGTTAAATAATATCTTACACTGTAAAAAAAATGTTGGGTTCCACACAATCGAGTTAAGTTACCTTATTAGTTTTTACACATTTAAGTGGATTGAACATAAAACAATTAAGTTGTCCCAAAAAAAACCCTCAAGAATTGTGTTGTTTCAGCTCATTTTAAATAAGTAGTTTGAACAAACAGCAAACGTCATTTTTGGAGTGAACACAAAAATATTGATTTAACATTTTCCGCATTGTATTTCATCTGCAACAATGCTGTGAACTTTTATAAAGACGTTTTTGGCCATTAACTTCTGAATGCACAATTATGCAAACACCTGAGGAGATTTCTCTGCATGAAAGACTCACGAATGAAAGATTAACCTGCTACTGCATCTCCAATATGGCAGGGAATTGAATATAAAAGAAATTTGGATGATGTGACGAGATGATTGACAGATCACATGCTAATTACTAATCACTAATTAACATATCGGTCCCTTAATGAGGAGGAAGTATGTCCCAAAGTTTGCATACTCTTCAGTTACACACTCAAAAGGATGTACTTTTTTAATATGTGGGCAAATTAACATGCAGCAATTGACTCAATGATCATGTTTTGTTAGGGAAGTAGGTCTTTTAGGAGCATCTGATCTCCCTCAGTCTGCTCTTTTTGAACTCTGCTTCAGTTTTCCATCTGAAAGCCTGTGGGTTGACGGTCAGGAAGTGCGTTGTGCCAGGGCTGCCCATCGCTGCAGGCAAAACTGCCTAATTAAGCTGCAGATTAGCAAGTCGACATGCGTAGGTAACACTAATCTAAGTGCCGGTTTGGTTTTGTGTCTGCTAATGTTAGCCAGCTCTTATTTCAAAACACAGAAACCTTGTGCACATTAGTAGCTTGCGGCTCTAATCGCAGGTGTTCCCTAATGAGGCTGTTTTATTCACCAGTCTGACCCCCCGAGCACAAAACCAGCTGCCGTGCCAGTGTAATGCCCAGAAACACTGAGAGTTTGTGTCTGTTAACTGCCTGATAACACAAGCAAACAAGAGCTTTGCTATTAACCGATTCAGCACAGCTGGAAAACATCAGCACACATTATCAGAAGTCAAGAGTTGACTTTGATAATGGAAAGATAGAAACGTTTGGGGAAGTTGTTTGAAACTCTCACTAGTCAGACTGCAAGTGATCATAATTCATAAGTGGGTCATTTAAAAAGTAACCAGTTTTGTAAGTACTTTATATTCATTGTGATGGTTCATTTGGACTATTGCTTGATTCTGATTGCTCAGTTTCTCCACTGAGATCTGAGATATTTTTGTTTTAAAATATTTATTAAATTTTGATTCACTTTTATTTCAATGGCAATAAATGACAGCTCGTTCCATGTAGATATTTCGTCATGTTTCATTTTACACTTTATGTAAATATATATATTGGAATATATTTAAATAATGCAAAGTAATATTGTTTTGCTGATCTGATTGTTTTCTGTTGTACACTCAAAAAAGGACTTTTGCTGCTTGTTCAAACTACTTATTTAAAATGAGTTAATTATTAAGTTTTTTTTTGGGACAGCTTAATTGTTTTATGTTCAATCCACTTATATCTGTAAAAACAATTAAATTACCTTAATCGATTTGTTTTCTGGCAGTAGTATATAATATTGTTTGTATTATATACACATTATATGAGCAATATCCCAGGAGTAGCAGTGCGATATGGCTGTATATTGGCACTGGTGGGAGGCATGCGTTGGTTCAAGGCCTTAGTGTCCCTCCAGTGACGATATACAGCCATATTGCACTGCTACGAGTGTGATATTGCATTTATACAACAATTCGACGGCACAATCATGTTTATAAAAAAGAAAATCAAACATGGAGAGTCTCAAAAACCCTTTTGTACGAGGAACTACTTTCTTCCGCCGTTCATTCACATTTGCAGCTGACGTCAGAACAGCAGAAACCGTTGCTACTTCACAAACGTCACTTTAAAACTTGTATTTGAATGATTCTCTAGCGTAATGTCTAAAGTGATGACAAAACAGGTAATTTTGCTCACATTTTAAGATAATAAGGCTGAACGGCATGAACTGCCATCAATCTACAGAGATTTCCCAGTATTTCTCTGTTGCAATCAGGATATCACAAAGCAAACACTACCAGTTTCTGTAGTATAAATACAGCACTACAAAATACAAAAGAGAAAGAACGACTAAGAATGTCACTTACCTGATTTATAATGATTTGTTCAACTGTAGCTTAAAACTTATGTTGAGAAAACGCTGAGTTTTTCTCCCTCTAAGGACATATTATGCGGTCTCTGTCGCCATCTTGTGGCGGAACGTCAACCGTCATTTGCTTTGGTCTGCTCAGACAGGCTGATGGCGGCCAATGAACTGAATCTCCGAAATTATAAATATCTTAAAATAGGCACTATCCTTACAAATAAACTGCATTGTTGCAATCTAAACAAGTATATTCTCAACTAAAAAAAGCCTCAAAAGTACATTATGTTGTCCAACAGCAGCAATGTTTGTCAAACTGTAGAGTGTCCTCTGCCTGTCGCTGTATGTGCGCAGAGTAATACACAAGGTGAAGGGTGAAGAAGATTTACGAGTGCTGTTATTTGCAGAATATTGCACGGCTATCAGCCAACCAGACTCAAGAACCAGACAGAACTGTTGTATAAAAATATATACGTATTTACATTATAATAAATAATTTAATCGACACCAACTTTTTAATGCTATTTAAATTGTTATTTGAAGTAATTACCTTCTATAAAACACATTCATTATTATTAGTATTATAGTATTTACACTAAATGGCAGTAAAGTTGCTGTACTGTAAATGTCAAGTACTACTATGCATACAGTAGCATGCATTTTATGTATTTATGAAATGTTTATGCTTACTTTCTTGTACCATACTTTTCTTTTTCCACACATTGCCAAGGAAAGTAAGAACAAAACTTGATGATAATCAAGTGCAATATTTCGGTAACACTTTACAATAAGGTTGTATTAGTTAATGCCAGTTAAAGCATTTAATAACATGAACAAACTATGAACAATACATTTATTACAGTATTTGTTCATGTTAGTTATCGTTAGTTTATGAACATACAGTTGCTTATTGTTAATTCACATTAACTCACGGTGTATTAACTAATGTTAACAAGCGTGAATTTGGATGTTAATAATGCATTAGTGAATGTTGAACTATGATTAATAATAGCTGTACAAGTATTGTTCATAGTTAGTTTATGTTAGTAAATACATTAACTAATGTAACCTCATTGTAAAGTGCGACCATTATTTTAACCTGTTAACTGAAATATATCACCTAAATTGCCTAAAATGAATCAGATTTACATTACTTTCAATTGAGAGGTATTCCAGGCTCCTGCTTATTTGGCACACGATTATTTGTTAAACGCCATTTTCACACTGCTAAAAAAATAAATGTAGAGCAGTACCATCAAGTAACCCCCAGAACGCTGCAAACGGAGTGTGTAAATGATCGTGTTTACTCGATCAGACTGTAACCGAGCGCTCGATAGCTATCAGTGTTCAGACGCCGCAGAAAGCAATCAGAGCAATTGAGCTAATAATGCTTTGTGACATAAGCATTGTTTGTCCATCTATACAAAATCACATCTGATTGACTAGGGACCGTGGGCCAGGGCTTGTCTTGTCCTGTGATTTATTTATTTATTTATTTTTAGGTGAATAAAGGACATTGAATCAAAGGCCTCTCAGCTTGTGCTGCTGATTGCGTTATTGATGTGCAGCCCGGTGCAGCTAATGAATAGACTGTGATTGGGAGATGATGCCGAAACATTGGCGAATGATCTAATAATGGAGCGCTAGCAAACTTTCCAAAGTTTCATCCGAAGTCTTGTTTGGATCCACATGCTTTAGCAGATTTATATATTCCGTGCTTTTATTTTCCATTCATGTCATTTGACTTTTTATTGACCAAAGTGTATGCGGCGGATACAGAGACACGAGTCTGTGGTGAATTTGATTTGAATTGAGATTGCATGCGTCGTATCCTCAGTGAAGTGGTATATGGTTTAATGTTGATATTTTTATGCTTACTATCTACAAACTCCAAAAAACAAAAAACTTTTTCTGCTTGTTTATACTAAGTATTTAAAATGAGTTGAAACAACACAATTGTTGAAGTTTTTTTGGGGCAACTTAATCGATTTGTGTTGGGACAAGATAAAGAATCATGTGAAGAATCATGTGGACCCCAGCATTTTTTGCAGTGCATTATTAGGTACACCTTGGGGCTGTTTTATTAAAGCCATTTAGAAAAGCAGGGATTAATGTACAAAACCTGAGCCGAACTAAACATCTGCACTTAAAGTCCGCATGAAATCAAAGTGTACAATGTTTTGCTAGCATTGTTGTTCTTAAAGTAAATGATTAATCTGTGCTAGTTAATCCACTGGAGAAAAAAAAAGTTTGTTTTGTCAACTTGAGCACTTTCCTAACAACTGCATATTAATATTCTTAACCACGCCCCTCATATCATTGGTTTGCTATGAGTAATTGATGCGCAAAAGAAAGCCCCGCCCCCTACTCACTATTCAGTTTCAGTTGGAAGTACATCAACATACTGAAGTAAAAGTCTCAGCAACTTCTAGTTCATGCGAACTTTTTCACAACAGTAAGTTGAACATCATTTGATTTTCCTACATTTGATTTTACTAATTTGAGTCAAGCTTAGATAGTCTAGATTGGCGTCTATAATCATGCTACACTGTAAAAAATCCTGGTTGCCTTAAATTTTTAAGCTGAATCAAATTAACCTTATGACTCCATTAAACTTATATTATGTTAACCTGACTTAAAACAGCTTGCATAACTTATAAAATTAAGTTAGAACATGATTAACTTAGGTTAATACGTTACAATGAACTAAAAACATATGTTGTCATGACTTATTGATCATATAATTTTTTTACAGTGTAGTTAATCCACTGAAAAAAAAAAATGTTTGTTTTGGTAATCTTCAATCAAAGTCTGACCATTTGCTTCCACATTTGGATTGGAAGCCCTTCTGTTGACATCAACTTGAAGGCTTCCATAGCAACTGCATATTAATATTCTTAACCACGCCCCTCTTACCGTTAGTTTGCTATGAGTGATTGATGTGCAAAAGAAAGCCCCGCCCTTACTAAATATTCAGTTTCAGTTGGAAGTACATCAAAATGCTGAAATAAGTCTCAGCAACTTCTAGTTCATGCGGACTTTAAATTGGTTCCATAAAATTAAGTTGAAGATCATTTGATTTTACTAATTTGACTCAAGATTAAATAGTCTAGATTGACGTCAAAAATCGATGACAGGGCTGTCCTATAATCAAATTTTGATGTTTTTTTTTTATGCTAGTGTTAGATGTCAATTTATTGTCAACTGTAGCAACTGTATATTAATATTCTTGACCACGCCCTTCATATCGTTAGTTTGCTATGAGTGATTGATGCACAAAGGAAAGCCCCGCTCTGAAGTACTGAAGTACTGAAGTAAAAGTCTCAGCAACTTCTGGTTCACACAGACTTTAAATTATTTCCATAATAGTAAGATGAACATCATTTGACTTTACTAATTTGAGTCAAGCTCAGATAGTCTAGATTGGCATCTATATTCATGCTAGTTAATCCACTGAAAAAAAAAAAGTTTATTAATATTCGGTAACACTTTATTTTGATGGTCCATTTGAGTATTAGTAGACTGTCTGCATAATATCTGTTGATACTGCTCCTTCAACAGACATTTAACTGACTATAAGAAACTTTGCAAGTACATGTCAACTTACACTAACCCTAACCCCAACCCCAACCTAACAGTCTACTTATAATCTAATGAGAATTAGTTGGCATGTAGATGCAATGTAACTTAAATTCAACAAACGGACCATCAAAATAAAGTGTGACCTAATAATCTTAACCACGCCCCTCATATAGTTAGTTTGCTATTAGTAATTGATGCACAAAGGAAAGCCGCGCCCCCTACTCAATATTCAGTTTCAGTTGGAAGTACATCGACATACTGAAATAAAAGTCTCAGCAACTTCTGGTTCACACAGACTTTAAATTATTTCCATAACAGTAAGTTGAAGATCAATTACTAATTTGTTACTAACAATTACCAATTTGACTCAAGATTAAATCTAGATTGGCATCAAAAATCGAGAACAGGCCTGTCCTGTAATACATTTTTGGTGTGTTTTTTGACAGATGTCAATGTATTGTCGTTTTGACCTCGAGTTAGTCAATTGACATTAAATTGATTTGCATATTTAGATGCTTTTTTATGTTGTTTTTACATCAATGTGACAGATCTGTTATGTTAATATCACCAAAGTCTCTGAGGAATATTTTAAACACTTTGTTATGTGATCCAATTTTTTTTTTTTACTTGAAAACTTTTTATTGCACATTGTTTCTCAGTTTTAGCAAGTTAATGAGTGTAAGAAATGTCTAGTCCTTCATTTAGTACTCTTTGTCCTCTTTTACATCTTGTGCTGGAATCATTCAACATCATGTGCTTTTTAATAACCTGCGCTGCAACATTGATTTTATTAGAATTGTCTAATTAATTTTGCAGATTTAGCCAATCATTATGAAGTACGGCGGGGCTTGTAGCAATAAACACTCGAAGGCTAATTAACTGATTCAAGTGTTTTTTTTTATTGCTAATTACACAAAAACAAATCTGTTGCTGCAAGGCCTGCAACAGATTTTTTTCCTTTCTTTCTTTCTATTTTTGTATTTTAATTAAAATGTATTTGTTATAATTATTACTGCATTGTTTTTGAGATCCTCTCTGAAGTGTCTGTGTCTTTAGAATAGATTATGAAAAATAAGAACCCTCGTCTTCAAAAATCACAAACATTTAGCATTGGCTAATCATCAGCTTCAAATGCTGTGTTTTGTGTGTAGGTGTTAAGGTTATCTAGGCCCACATGAAAAAAAGTACTGTAGTAATTTATAGTAAATACTATAGTTTTTTTGTTTTTTTTAACCATAGTTCATAGTGTTTTATACTGTTTATACTATAGTATTTACTTTTGTTAATGCATGCTAAAGATGTACTGTATAGCATTAACTATAGTGAACTGATAAACTGTAACAATTACTGTAGTATAATTTAGCTTTTACTACAGTAATCTGTGGTGTATTGTAGTATAATAAAGTACAGTATTGGGTCATTTGTTTATAATAATTTACATTGTATTTATAATTTATACAATTTATATTGTATTAGGACAGCACGGTGGCGCAGTGGGTAGCACAATCACCTCACAGCAAGAAGGAAGCTGGTTCAAGCCCCGGCTGGGTCAGTTGGCATTTCTGTGTGGAGTGTGCATGTTCTATTTGTGTTTGCGTGGGTTTCCTCCGGGTGCACTGGTTTCCCCCAAAGTCCAAAAACATGCGCTATAGATTAATTGAATAAGCTAAAATTGGCCGTAGTGTATGTGAGTGTGTGCAAGAGTGTGTGGGTGTTTCCCAGTGTTTGGCTGCAGCTGGAAGAGCATCCACTGCGTAAAACATGTGCTGGATAAGTTGACGGTTCATTCCGGTGTGGCGACCCCAGATTAATAAAGGGACTAAGCCGAAAAGAAAATGAATGAATGAATATATTGTATTACTGTTGTTTATATTGTATAGCCACAGCAACAATGGTTGCTAAGCCCACATGAAACAATACTTTAGTAATTTATAGTAAAAACTATGGTGTTTTTGAACCATACTATAGTAAATTGTAGTAAACTATATTTTTATAACAATAATTACAATATATAACTGTAATATTAATTATAGTGAATTGATAAACTGTAATACTATGGTATACTTTAGTTTTTACTATAGCAAACTGTGGTGTAATATAATATACCTATAGTTGTACAAAATTACAGTATTGGGTCATTTCTTTATATGACTACAGTTGTTTTTTACTGTAGCAGCTAAAGAAATTATCACAACCGATTAATTTAAGTACTTTATTATAGTATGGTTCAAAAACACTATAGTATTCACTATAAGTTATTATAGTATTTTTTTTTTATGTAGGAGGGTATTGATGATCACATTTGACATTTGTTTCTAGAGTAACTATGTACCAAAGTACAAAGTATTTATACTTTATCTAATTATTTTTTTTTAAGTAACAAAGCTTTTACTATAGTAGAATAAAAAGATATTTTCAACTAAAGAAACTTTCGCACACTTAGAAACATGTTCTCAAATAGGTTTATAGGTCCCTATAATGCTGTCATGTAAATAAACGGCCAAAAATAAATAAATAAAGTGTTCTGTTGTTTATTTGCCTGTTTTTGGGTCTGTTTATGCTTTTAAATTAATTGATTTTATCTCTGAAACTAAGACATTCTTTAACAGAGCATTTATTATTTAAATATATATTTATTCAGGTTTTATTTCAGAAACATTACTGAATAATATGCACCTTTATATTATTTTAACTTTCTTTAGCATGTTTATAGGATTTATTTACAATCCTATTTTGTAAAAGTAATATGTTTTGTTATTTAATAGATATATTATATGAGAGACTTGTTTTGTATTTGGATATGTATTTAAAACCTTATTTATAAAAGTTGATTTATTATTTCATGTTTTAATTTATTTGTTACTATTCTCCCAAAATCATTTCGCATAAATCCACAGATTTTTTTACAAAAATGCCCACAGATTCTGTCTGGCCCTACCTATAAACCCCAAGCATCTGTTCACCTCTTACTTTCTCTCTCTCATCTTCTTCTTCTTCCGTTCATGTTAACGTTTTTATCCCTCGCTGACAGAAGATGGCAGTTTAGTTGATTTCAGCTGATGTGAAACCCAGCGCTGTCTGTCCCGTCAGCTCAAACCTGTCGCATGGGCTTCCTTCATGCCGGCCTTTCGCTCAGATTGCTTTTAAGGAACAAATCAGCTGCCTTTTCTGTTTTGGGTCTCAGCGGTAACATCAGTCTGTGTTGTAAAAAAAGAGGACACTTGGTTTTTCTCCTCCAGCTCATCTCACATGACTCCTCAAACCGTTTCTGATTTGTGGAATGAGGTCTCTTTTATTCCTCCTTTGTGGCCTGTTTGAATGAAGAATTCAAGCCGTGTGCGGTGGAGAGTGGAGGATCTACGGGAAGCTGGAGCTTTTTCAAATTTAGCACAGCTCAGGAGAGGTTTTTCTCCATTTGATGTCCTGGTGTATTTTAATGAAGCCTGGCACACTTCTTTTTTTCTTTCGTCGCCTGCTTCAATGTTCCCCGTCCTCATAAATAGCCTCTCAGATGGAGGGTGTTGGAAATTGCCTGTAGTGTCTCACCGGATAATGTTTTCATTGAAGAGACAGTCGTCCAAATGACAGCAAGGGGTCAAGATGGATTTGGCTAATCGTGAGGTTGCCAGTGAGAAGATAAAGGTCACGACTCTGTATGATCTCCATCTCCCATAATACTGGAACCATCACTGGAAGTCATATTTAATCCCAAAATCACAAGAAATGATGGTCCGTTGTCTCCCTGCTACACTGCAAAGAAATATTTAGTTGACTAAAATAAGTGAGTAAACCCGATACATTTTTTTATTAAATTAACTGTGCATAATTATGAAAATGAAGTTAAAGTAACTTAACAGTTGCAGGTTACAATGGGTTTACTTAATTTTTTTTAAAGGGGTGGTTTCCACAGAGCTTGTTCTGTTTCTGTATTTGGGCTTCCAAAGGACACGACACAAAGAGAGAAGTGCTTAAAATTAAATTTTAATTATGTTCCAGAGAATTATAAAAAATATATAGCTAGCATTTGACAAAGGAGAGCTTCCAGAATCTCTCCCAGTTCAGTGCTGGATTCGGTTAAGACTCCTCCAACCGACGAAGCTGTGGATTGTGAGCCACAACCTGTAAGTATTTTTATTTGTTAAAATTGATCAATTACATGCAGTGTCTAGCGTTAAAAGTATGTTGTTTCGTGGACGTAAACAAGGATTTAAACAATGGGAAATGCTGTTTGGCACCGTTAACAATTTAGCTACACATTCATATTTTTCAGTCAAACCCCTGTAAACACCCACAATCTTCAGCAGCGCTGCAGTGTCTCTCTATGCGGACACTTTCAGTGTCTCTCTATGCGGCCGCTTTCCGTGTGTTCTACATCTTAAATAACAAACTCGCAAAAGATATGAGAACGTTTTATATTACTTACACATGCTTATTCCGAATATATGTGAAAGACACTTGTCAGATTTTATTTTAAAGAGCAGGTGAGGTTCAGCTGTGTGCTCTTAATTTTTCTGTCTGATTCAGGCAACCAACGCTGCTACACAGCCCAAAAGAGCGTGCTTGTAGGGGCATGACGTGGTGACGTGGAGCCAATCTGCGAATCACAGCACATTATGTTAGCTGACCAATCAGAGCCTCTTGAGGGTGAGCCTTTCAGAGGAACTAAGAAATATGACAGTCGTTTTCATGTTAGCTGAGTAGCTGTATATAATCAAAGTAAAATATAATTTTTTTTTTTTTTTAAACGTGATTTTTTACAAATACAGCATGAGCACACATTGCTTTGCATCTTATAAACACAACCAAGCCTTAAAAATACACTGTGGACCACCCCTTTAAGTAAAGTCAACTTGTCGCTTTTAAGGCCGCAGGTTTTGTTATGTAAAGTAAATAATCACTTTTTACAGTGTATTTATCACATTTTAGTGTTGTTTATTCATACACTTTTATTGTATTTATCAAAATGGTTATTTAAATTGTAATAATTTTTAGTGACTTTTTTGGTAATTTCTATTTTGTTTTTTTATGTATTTCTCTTTAGCATTAAGTTTTGTAATAATTTCTTTCTATCCCCTGTATAATTTGTTTAATATATTATTAATATTTATACTTATTTCTTTATTTAAAACACTTTTTTTATTTCAAACACAATTTCAGTTTAAAAGCTGTAATAATAATAAAATAATATGTAGAATAATAGAATAATATGTGTATGTATATCAAGACAACAACAGAGAAGACTTAAATGGACAGTTCACCCTGAAATGAAAATTTACTCTGTTTACTTTCCCTCAAGTAGTTCCAAGTAAGTTGGAGACCAAATATAGTATTTTCAAGAAAGCTGAAAACCTGTAGCCATCAATTTCCACAGGAAAAAACAAAAACTATGGAAGTTAATTGATGACAGAATTTGGAAAATGAACAAAATTTGAAAAAAAGTGAACTATCCCTTTAAGGAATTTACACAAAAATAAATACATTTTAATTTGTTAAATAATTTATTACTATTATTATCAGTAGTGGTAATAGTATTATTAATAGTTTTTTTTTTGTTTTTTTATAGTAGCTAAACTTCTAATACTTTTCTGGATAAAATTGCCATTTTTTGGTTGGATTTGTTTTGTTGGCTGTTTATATTCCTTACCTGTATTGGTAGTATAAATTCCTTTTAAAACAACTAGACTAGAAAAAGCAACATATTATACTTTGAAACATTTGATGCTTCAGAAAGGGCACAATAATATGGGGTCTCGTTTTCTTTGCTGCTGTGGGTGCTCTTGAAGACGTTCTGCACCGTATGTTAATTTCTCCTCATTGGTTGTCACTCAGGTCTTCCCTCAAAGCAGTTTGGAGTCGTCTTTTTGTAGTGAGAGAAGCTGTCTTTTCTGCTGTCATAAGCATGCGTTTACGTGGGAGCCCTCGGCACTGGCTCTGACCCACGGCCGCGGCACATCAGCCGATTGATTGGCTGGATTCACTGTCGCTATCAGATGTTTTTGAAGCCCATTCAGTGTCTCCTCGGGGTCTTTTAATGATGCCCTTGTGCGTTGTGCCGAGAATGCAATCTGTGGCAAACAGCCCTTCGCTCCCAGGGAGGATTAGCAAAGCCTATTTTCTCACGCGGCTTTCTGTTTTAACAGAATTCTCCCAACTGGGAAGACGGAAAATGTATATATTTCCTTTATTGCAGGAGGTATTGTGTGCATTGGTGTTGGTAGCCTCTGTTTGTTTGCCTGCCTTCTTATGGCTCCATCTCAAGATATATGAGGATTGGTGGAGTGATATGGTTGGGACCTCAAATCTGAATCTTAGTGCAATTTGTCACAAAGTTGTTCCTGTAAATTGTTTATTATTTTTAATTAATATTTTTTAAGTAAAGACAAGAAAAATGCTGGGTTCCACACAATCTATTTGTGTTGGGACAACATGAAGGAATCAACTTAACTTGTTAGTTTTTACACATTTAAGTGGATTGAACATAAAACAATTAAGTTGTCCCAAAAAACTCGAGTTGTGTAGTTTTGAGCTCATTTTAAATAAGCAGCTTGAACAAACAACGAACGTCATTTTTTGAGTGCAGTATTTCCATTTTTGTTTCTTCTGGAGAAAGTCTTATTTGGGCGGTATAGTGGCTCAGTGGTTAGCACTGTTGCCTCACAGCAAGAAGGTCACTGGTTCGAGTTCCGGCTGGGCCAATTGGCATGTTTGTGTGGAGTTTGCATGTTCTCCTCGTGTTCGCATGGGTTTCCTCTGGGTGCTCCGGTTTTCCCCACAGCCCAAAGACATGCGCTATAGGTGAATTGGATTATCTAAATTGACCGTAGTGTATGAGAGTGTGTGTGAATTTGAGAGTGTATAGGTGTTTGCCAGTACTGGGTTGCAGCTGGAAGGGCATCCGCTGCATAAAACATATGCCTGAATAGTTGGTCATTAATTTCGCTGTGGCGACCCCTGATAAATAAAGGGACTAAGCCGAAGGAAAATGAATGAATGAATGACTGAAAGTCTTATTTGTTTTAGTTTGGTTGGCATAAAAGCCGTTTTTTTATTAAAACAATTTTAAGGTCAATATTATTAGCCCTCTTAAGAATTGTTTTTTCTAATTGACTTTTGTCCACTTGCCTAATTAACCTAACTTGCCTAATTAACCTAGTTAGGCCTTTAAATTAAACTTTAAGCTACAATACTAATTTCTTTTAAAATAACTAGAAAAATATTATGTACTATCATCACAGCAAAGACAAAAGAAATTACTTGTTAGAAATTATGTATTAAAACTATTATGTTTACAAATGTCTTGAAAAATGTCTCCATTAAACAGCACTCTGGAAATATTTTTAAAAGAATTAAAAGGAATAAGTTTGACTTCAACTGTAACCAAGACTTCAACCAAGTGATATGATAGAGACCCCAAATCTAAATCTCAGTGCAATTTGCCACATAACTCTATTTAACCGGCATTCCTGGCAGCTCAGATCTCTTCTAGCCGCCCCGTGATCCAAGAGGCTTTCTTTTCCCCTTCAACCTCCTGCGGGGCGGCACAGGAGTCCTTTCCTCATACACAAACACTTGCTCTGGGCTCCAAGGACACACGGTCAACCTTTACAGCAGCATTGATGGCTTTATAGCCAGAGTTATCACCGCCTTTATGCCACCCGCCCCTTCTAGTGTTCTTTACATTAACACTGTAATTAACACCCCTTCCCATACGCCTCTATGTTCACGTTTGATTTAAAGAGCAAGGTTTCAGAGGTCATGCATCTCGCTGGCACTACGAATCGTCCTCCGAGGACCATTTGCGATCTAGAGGTGAAGCTTTAGGTTTGAAATCTCATTTGAAGCCTCGCCAAGTGCACAAATCATCAGATACCCGAGGCTGATTTCTCCCAGTGGGACCGGCGTATGTATACCTGCGAGATATGATTTATTCAGCATTGCCAATTTCCCCCCCTGCCCCGCAGTTATTACAGTTTGCGAAAGCAGATCTCTGACCTATTTTCTTAAACAGGATTTGATCCATTTTATCATAACAGTGCGTTAAGAGCTTGGAAAATCCTATCAGGAAATAAAACCGTAACATCTCGGTCGCATCTGGTCAGCGAGACACGCAGATCTTCCTTTCCATGCAACCGTGAGCGGACTCTTCCTCCGCCTCGCCGCCTCTGTGGAGTTCGGAAATAGAAACTTGTTCTCCCAGCTGGTTCTCCGCATGGTGATTTAGATTTTCAAGTCTGTGGGAGTGTGGTGGAGAACGCGGGCATGTGAGAACGCACTGGGATTCCACTTCATTTTCATGCTATTTTGAGCCCGTATTGGTAGCCCTCTTTCACTCTGAGGCCATGTAATTTTCTCTGCTCATTTGAGTAACCTCTCAACCCTGTAAGTGGGGGGAATATCTCTCTCCTGCAAAGGAGGAGGTGCTGCCGCTATTGATTTCTCCTATGGATTTCTATAGGGATAGCAGCAGATATGTGCATTTAGATTTAGAGTCAATTTACAGGTAAAGTCTTTACAGCATTACTAAGGGATCCAATAGGGGGGTTTGAAACAATGTTATGGAAGAACTGTTTTGGTTCCTGATGGAAAAAAAAAGTGTAATGGACATTTCTTAAAAGAAACTTTCTTCTTAGTATACAAAGAACATTTTAACAATCTAAAGAGCCTTTGATCACTATGGTTAGCATGATTTTGCCAAGAAATCAACAACAATCCAATCAAGCAATCAGATTTGACGGATTTGATCAAGATTCAGCTCAAAACAAGGGGTTTTGTTCACCTATCATTTCATTCTGATTTTAGGGATAAGTTATGGTTACACTGTGAAAGAAAATAAATATGGTAATAAAGCAGCAGCTGTGGTTACCAGAATTTTACTGTTAAAATTATGGTAGAAACCATAAAATACATTTCTAAATTTTACTGTAAACGTCAATATTTCATTACTTTATGGTTATTATTAAGGATATTAAGGAAAGTTATTGTTAACCTGGTTACAATTGTTACTGTTGCATGTTTACTGTTATTTTTACAGTGTAGTTTTAAGGATTGGGATGAATAAAGCTAAAGTTTTTGAACAGGCAAAGATATTCGTCCATCTACATGTAAACAAAATCATGTCAACCTTCCACTATAAAAAACATTTTTTGCAGTGTAAAGTTTAACCATTCTAAATGGCTGCTTAGACACTGGCCCAAAACGCATCTTAATTGGTTGAACTGATTTTGAATTTGTGCCACTAATAAGTTAAAATATCTGGCACTCTTTTAATGTTTCTGTACTGAAAGTGACTGGTGTAGTCTGGCTTTGAAAGGTTAGTCTGATGGTAAATGAATGTTGGCAGTTTTACAAGTACAGGGCTGAGGAAGGTCAAATGCTTTTACAAATGCACTAGAGCACAAGGTCTTTACTTGTTTAGTGGTCACCGGTTTCTCTGTACTGGACCAGGCCTGAGGGAAATACTTTCTGTTTCTACAACTATCAAATCCAACATTGTGGATGCAGGTTTCAAGGTCAGTCCCATAGAGATGTTTGCTGAAGGGCAAATTAGTGGTAGTTCATGGATTACCCAGAACCTTAAAGCGATCAAACATGCTATACTTCAGTTACTAGGGTCTGTTTGCTTGAGGTGATCCACAGTTAAAGGCAGTGACATATATTGCTGTCGTATGACCTCTTATGTGATTTTTTTTCCCATTGGGAGAAGTTGCATGGAAAACTTGTATGGTTGTGTCTTGTACTGTGTGGTAGGAACTTACAAGCTGAGTCAAGTGTCTAATGATCTCCCAGTCATTTATAAAACATGCCAAAAAAAAAAGTTTGGGAACTGTCGGCTTGAAATTTGTGAAGTGTATGTGGTAGAACAAAGTAATCTCTCGATTTACCTGAAATTGACCAAACTGACGTTGAAATTAATGTGATTGCTTCAGAATTTGCCTACTCATAAAATTGCTTTGTATATCATTGTGTGTGAATAATTTTCAAATAAACTCCCTTGTGACTTGCAATCTTCTAACCATCGAATCACACCATGTATGCATACTTTAAGTGAGATTTCTTAAAATATGAGAGAAGTTGCAACCTTGAATGTCACTCAACTGGCAATTATTTAAAGTAACTTATATTAGAGTATTAGTATAGAATTAACGAGTTATAGTCTTTTTTAGCACTACAAGTTCTCCTTTTTGCTGTTGAAATCAAGTAACATGACACATATGTAAAATTAAAACATTCCATTCTCCATTATGATCAAACACCCAACACAATGAAAAGCTTCCTTCACAATATTATCCCTCCTCCAGTTGTTGAATACAGTCACTTTAGAGTTCCTAGTGATGGTGCAAACGCAACCAAAAAATGGCCCTTCCTATATAACTTATAACTTACTTCCTGTATCAATGTGAAAGCCATTGCAGTCAACACAATCTCTAAAGTGAAATATCAAACATTATTTGTCTACCGAAACATTGTAGGTCACTTGAAAAAGGAAAAAAAGAAATGAATGGTATATAAAAATTAAAGGTTCCATAAGTGTCTCTGTAATAAAGATGAAAATAATAATTTCCCAACAAGCATTTTTTATGTTTAAAAGAAGTCTAATAGATGTCTAATTGTAAACGGCTTTGCAAAAACAAGGCTAAATTTGGGCTGTCATTAAAAATCAAACAGTTGTCTAAGAATACTAGACATTAAAGAGACAGGAATGAATATTTGATTACACATTTGAAGTTTGTCTAATGTTTATTTGATGACTAGTCTAGTGTTGGGCTATTGCTAGACGTCTATTTTCACTGACAGCACAAATTTAGCCTTGTTTTAGTCAAGACATCTATGTTTAGATGTATATTGGACACAGTTTAGATTCTATTAGATGTCTATTAATACAAAATTACTTGTGTGTGCATGTGTGAAGAACATTAAAAAAATAGTCTAAATCGCCCTTTGCCTCTTTAAGGAATCTTTTGTGGAATGTAAAGTTGTCATCAATGTAAATCAAACATCACCTTCATTTTGACCAGAACCATTTTTTTATAGAAAAAACTTCCAGATGAGAGCGACTCTGCCAGTCGACTAGAGTGAGTAACAACAGTTAATGTAACAAATGCTTAGTATTATCATCATTAAAGTTGCTTCATGGCCGTTGAAGGCAGGATTAGGTGCGAAATCACCTCTTCAGATAATGCTCTGGCTGTTGTTTTCAGCGAATGTGAAGTAATCACATAATCACAGGGGCTGAGATTAAAAACACAGAGGGCCTAAAACACTCCTAAATAGCATCCATCCATCCGTGATTCATCAAGCACACAGTGAGGCATAAAGGATGTCCACTACCTGCTAATATCTGGCAAAACAATGATGTATAAAGGCCCGTTCACACCAAGCACGATAATGATAAATATAACCATAAATGTATTTGCGTTCACACTGACAATAACAATCTGTTTATTTTTAGATTATGCTTTTCATTTGGCATTACCCCCTTGTAACCAGCAGGTGTGCTATACTAGCACATATGTTAAGTGCATTTTAGTGGTATATAAACAAAAAATATTTTCCCAAGCATTTTCAAAGGAAGGAACACAAACTCGTCGGAATTAGCCCTGCATAGCTGTGGTATTTTTGTTTTTATACATCAATTTGAAAGTCTGTCTTGCATAACTTCCGTGTATTTTTTTTTTAATCATAACTTCCCATGGTATAACCAATTGTTTTGATGACAGTCATTATTGTGGAAACAATAAAATAAAGAATAATTAAAAAAAAAATCTTTTAAAAGAGGGCTTGTTGTTGTCTGGCTGTCCAACGCTATCTCACACCAACTTTTTGATTTAGTGGCTAATTTGTATGAATTTGTACAATCTCATTCATACATTTTAGCATGATTTGCTCATCCCCCAATGATGGTTGGGTTTAGGGGAGGGGGTTTGGTACCACGTCTAATTTTAAAAATGTAAAATTTTTGTACGACTGAAGCCACTGTAGCCACTAAACTGACAAAACGTAAAATAGTTACATTTCCTCATGAGATCAGGCTGGGCTGTCAGTATTTTAGCATTCATCAGCTGGGAAAATCTTTTTTTTTTAAAGTGATCCCAACAATATTGTTCCTTAGTATCTTTATTGTTATAGTTGTGTAAATTTTGCTGTTTGTTAACTCCGTGAATGATTTTTAGAACAATATCGTTATCATTATCTTTTAATATGGTAGTTAATCGTAAAAACGTATTTATTTTTTTAAATTAGCTTATTTTAGGTTTATGAATATATATATATATATAAACAAGAAAGAACAAACATTGGCTCGTACTGCAGACATACAAAAGACAATATAAAGGAAAAAAGAGAGAAAAAAACATATCTTAGACACAAAACATACAATCAGAACTTCACTAGGGGTCACTGGATTGCTATTGAGTTAGGGATTTTGTCAAATAAATCAGGAAATTGACCCCAAGTAGTCAAACATTTTCTAATGGAGCTAGTCCTTAAAAGTCTCCCCATCTGAATAACAGATATCATGTCGGAACTCCACTTCTGGAATGCAAGGTGATTTCCAATTCTTAAGCAATCTTGTCATTTCTAATGGTAAATCTCTGGCAAACACAACTTCCCCAATTTTTTACAGCATGGACAAACGGAGAATTGCTAATCCTTTCACTTACAAAAAGAAAACGTACCTCAGGGAAGCAGCAGGTGTCATTTATAGGTTTACTTTTTAACTTTTCTTTTTTTTTTTCAGTGGCTTGAGGCCCTAAAGTGGACGACGGCTCAACTATGGTAATCACTCTGTCATCATAATTCAGCCGCTGGATCACCAACTCCATTAAGTCAGCTCGCAGCTGTTGCTACCTGGGGATGGGTAATTGCTCCGCGAGAGTCCGCCCTGCCTTCATGCCTCATTAGGCGATTTTGCCAGCATTTCGCTACCCTCCTGCCCTCCACCTGAATGAGTGAAGACACTTTGCTTCTCTTTCTTCAGCCCGGCAGCAGAATACAAACCAGTCGCCTCTTCCTGAGATCTGCCAGTATACACACACACACACACACACAGCTAGATATCTTCTTCACTCTGACAACGGCGCTGGATTCATCTGAGAAACAATGACCCGCATGATGATAATTCAAGCTGGCAGGACACAAGGCTTTGACCGTACGTGTTACCTGCGCCGGGAGTTACACATGCTTTACATTATTCATTCACTGCAAATTGCTTGGTATGGGAGATGAATGAATTGAAATGTTCAAGGGTGTGATCGTTTTAGACGCCACGTGTTTCATGTCCTCCTGCCTCGGGATTGTTTATCGTAGGACTCTTTTGAAACCCAGTGAGCTCAGTTAGCATCTGTTCAGAGGCAGAATGCTGCGACTAGGTTGTGTACACTGTAATAATATCTGTTAATTCACGTTTACCTGATACTTTCTCTTTATTTAGGCTGTCAGTTTGCATTATGGGGCTGTGATCTCTGCTTTGAGGCTAAAAAAGTTATTTTTGTTGGTATTTTTAGTAGTTTGAAACTATTTTATTATCTGGTTTGGTTGTTTATGTAACTGTATAATACTGGGGAATAATGAGCTGCCAGTAATTATATCTGTTATTTTAAGTATGTACAGTATTTTTCTCATATTTCTAAAGGTGACGTTGGCTTGAAATTTTCCCCAGATGTTGGTAACAACCAGAGAAATCCATATATGCAAAGAAAACAAATCTAATTAGTTTACAAATAAAGTTATGCATAATAAAATGAAATGACACAGGGATAAAGTATTAAACACATGAAGAAAGGGAGGCATAGAAAGGCAGTGAAAGACCAGACAGCAGCTGAAATCTCTCAGTAGTTCTTTAGCAACACTCTGCCCTTCATCATTTTAAATGAATTAGCTGCTTCAGTCCATTATCTACATTACCAGGATGATGAAGATTAAAGACAATGATCCAAAACACAGCCATGGAAAGTCTCAAATGCTTTCAGAGAAAGAAAATCAAGCTGTAGAATGGCCCAGTCAATCTCCTGACTTGAATCCAATAGAAAATACAAAATAAAGATTTGATAGACGAGACCCACAGAACCATCAAGATTTTTACACTCTGTTGAAGTCTGTGAAAAACTCACACCTGAGCAATTCATGAGACTTCATTCTCCATATAAGAGACGTCTTTAAGCTGTCATCACCATAAAAGCCTTTTATATAAAGTATTAAATGCGTTTCAGTACTTTAGTACTTTTTCCATGTGTCATTTCATTGTTATTACACATGACTCATTTTTCAGATTTGTTTTTTTTTATTTGTATGTTTGTATTGTTTGGGTTTCTAACAAAATTTGGTTCAGTTCCATGTCAACAGCTCCTTTAGAAATATTATTCCCAGGAAAAAAAACATGACGTGTACAATACTTATTTCCTCCGCTGTATTTCCTTAAGTAGTTTTTTTTATGCAATGTATTGTTTTAAACTACTAAGACTGTTAACAAAGGATATTTTGATGGATTGTAGTTTAATTTTTAAATACCAAAATCAGAGCTGAGATCTTATTTATATATATACTTTATGCAATTGTGACATAATTTTTACAATAATCCTTTCATATTGTCACGGTGTGCTCTGCACACAAAGGCACGAAACACGGGAGTTATCAAACACGAAGATTTATTAACAAACACTCACGGGCAGATGGAGACACGGTAAGACGGCGACACTGGAACATGGACAACACACTATGGCAATACAATACCGGACCAAGAATGAACTAAACAAAGGGGTATATATACACAGGGGGGATAATGAAAGACAGGTGAAAATAATCAACATTAGAAAACGGCGGGAAACAGAACAAAGGGATCACATGACGACAACATGGAACAGACACCTGACATTACACCCCCCCCCCCCCTTCAAACACAGCCAGAAGCACCTCAGAGCTCCACCTCTGGAGCTTGAGGGCGAGCTGGGGGGCTGGCTGACTGCAGCAGCGCTGGAGCTGGTTGACTGGCTGCAGTCATAGGTGTGAGTAGAGGTGAAGAGGGTGGGATGGGTGGGAAGTCACTTACGACTCTGGAGCTTGGGGCATCGGGAAATTCAGGAACTAAAAAACTGTGTGGAAACAGTTGACGCGGAGATACGTCTTTGCTGTCTGGAAACAGCGGAAGGGGCTTGACTTTGCTCCAGAAGTCGGTGAGCAACTTCCCAGTGTCCAGCGGTTGCACATCTGCAGAGGGGGGGTGGACGGGACTCTCGTATGAGCCGCTGAGGTCCACCAGGACTCCCCCTTTCGGCGATGTTGCCGGCTCACACACCTGGTCAGACGGTCTGTTGAGCTCCTCCATGGTGCAACTCCGCTTTGTCGCTCCAGATGGCGATGGCTCATATACCGCGGGTGGCTCTCCGTCTGCGGTGGGCTTTGGCAAACGCTCCCTGCAGGTGGGTGATGTTTGGCTGGTCACTGGGTCGAGAGTGGCGCTGGCGAGCTCTTCCTCCACACTGACGGTGAATGTTGCTCCATTCCTCGCCAGAGTCCACTCCACATAAGCGGCGATGTTGCCCCGAGGACCATCTTCGGATGACCGTCTTGTATGGTCCTCGAGGCTGCTTTCCCCCTGCTCCAGCAGGAGGGGAAGAAATAAGGGGCTGTCGATGGGGTCCATGGGAACACGAGGGAGAGGAAAAGAAAACACTGGGGCAAAAAAGACTAAAAAGAAAAACGGGGGAAAGTACGCCGCAAACTGTTTGTGGTCCGGTATTCTGTCACGATGCGCTCTGCACACAAAGGCACGAAACACGGGAGTTATCAAAAACACGTAGATTTATTAACAAACACTCACAGGTAAATGGAGACACGGGAAGACGGAGACACTGCACGTAGACAAGACACCATGGCAATACAATACCGGACCAAGAATGAACTAAACAAAGGGGTATATATACACAGGGGGATAATGAAAGACAGGTGAAAATAATCAACATTAGAAAACGGCGGGAAACAGAACAAAGGGATCACATGACGACAACATGGAACAGACACCTGACACATATACTGTAGGTTATAGTTGATTTTTTTTTTTTATTCAAACTTTTTAAATTGATTCTTCAAAACAAATGTTATTTTTGTAGTTACATCTTATGTAAATTCTCTGTTTTGGAGAAAAATAAAAACATGAATGACAAAAATTACGGAAAACTGCTCATTTACCGATATTTTTTACAGTGCACATCAAAACAATGGCTTTAGAAATGCCGTATCACTGACAAATTCATGGATTTATTGTGAACATTTTCCCTAAACTGTGCAACAAATGGTTAAAAATTCGGCCTAGATCCAACAAGTCCAGCGATGTTACCAATCTCGCAAGGTTTTATTTTCCAATCTAGGAACAGGAAGATGTAAAATCGTCTGTCTTCAGAGAGTGATTTCCCCGAATGGATCGGAGAGCCTCTTTGATTTGTGAGACAACTGTGAAATTATTTTCTGAGAAATGAAACCGTCTTCTGGGAGAAAAGCCTCTGTATCTGACCAAAAGAAAGGAGCAAAAAAAGAGGTAAAATCACACAGCAATCAGTGATCAAAACTGGACAGAATCACATTATTACAGATCTCTGCGGCAGAACAGTAAAGAGAGAAGTATTGGGGAAGAAAAGAAGCGCATGCCACTGAATAAAACCCTCCCTCGGGAGTTGATTATGGAGCATAAAATTGCATAATGTGGTAATTTCGAATAAAAAAACATGGAGGACAGGCACTCAGGCGCCTTACATTGAGGCACGGGCTGAATCTGACCTGTAAGCATTCTTTAAGTGTAATGAGACTTTAATGCATTCACTACATTTCACACATACTGCAGTTGCTTCAGATAAATGTCTGGGAAAATGAAGGGAAGAATTTGCTGGTTCCTGCTCGGTAATTGCAGACATTTCTAGCCAAAAATAAATAAAGAAAAGGTAATGGCTATTAACTGATTATTCTGAAGAAAACAGTGATTCATGCCTTTATTACAAATCGTCTGTATTACTGTAACTCTCTATTATGGCATTTATCAGTGTTCTCTCTCTTGTCTGCAGCTGGTACAAAATGTGGCTGCTAGACTACTCTCTGGTACCCGCAAGTATGAGTCAGTAACTCCTATTTTATCTGCACTTCACTGGTTACCCATTAAATATATAATTGATTTAAAAATTTTATTATTTGTATACAAAGCCGTCAATAATCTTGCTCCTCAGTACCTTACAGATTAACTCTGTCCGTATGCCCCCTCTCGATCATTCAGATCTTATGATCTCAATTTACTCACCGTGCCTAGAACACACTTTAAAAAACGAGGTGATCGAGCGTTTGCAGTTGCTGGTCCTAAACTCTGGAACACTCTACCAATTCACATTCGACTTTCCCCCTCCATTTCTATGTTTAAGTCTGTTTTAAAGTCCTATCTATGTATTTTCTTTCGCATTTAATACTCCTTGATCACTGTTTTATTGCTTTTATTTATAACATGTTTTCTTTTATATTCTGTTTTCTTCTCTGTCTTTAGTTATTTTTAAATGTGCTTTATAAATAAATATTGTATTGTATTGTATTGTATTGTATTGTAAAACAAAACATGAAATCTGATTTTTACTTCTAACTTGATCCAAATTGTTTTTGTAGGTGTTGGCCTTGTGTACTCTTTACCATGGTGAAATGATGGACAATGCCAGAGGTAATTAAAAATGTTACTTTGCACATTCTTTCTCTATATCAGGATATTGTCTCTTGGTCCACTACAAATAAAATGTACAAAAGTGATTTTATACACTGCAAAAAACAAAAAAAAATACAAATTTCTTAATTAGATTTTTTTTGTCTTGTTTCTTGTCTAAATATCTAAAACGTCTTAAATCAAGAAGCATTTTCTAGACAAGCAACACATATTGTCTTGTTTTATTATGTCAAAATTAAGAGTTTTTCACCTTAAAAAGAGCAAAAAAATCTGCCAATGCTGTAAGCAAAATAATCTTATGTCAAAAGGAAAAACGATTATTTTGCTGGTTTTAGGGGGAAACTCACCTAATTTTGGCATATTATTTCTTAAAACAAGACTAAACAAGAATTCTTAGGTATTTTGACTGGAAACAAGACAAGAAATCTAAGTAAGAAAAGCATTTTTGCAGTGTATACATAATGTAAAGCTAATTAAATGTATGTAGAGTGTCCACTTTAATGTTTGAGTGTAAAATATGTCAAATATATCAAAATATCAGTGAAATAATGTTCCATCTTTGTTAAGTTTAACATATTTATTCAAAACTAAAAAGACATTGTATTGGCTTATGACCTATTAAAATATATAGGCTACAAAAAAATGAATAAACAAAATATATTGCAGGAAACTGAATGAGTTTTAATTTTTTGAGCTAATAATACTCTGACCTCTGTCCACCTGAATGTTTGTGTGTGTTTGTGTTGATCTCAGTATTCACACACATCTGACCTGTGGTTTCTCAGTGGAAGAGCTTTATTTTGCGTCTCGCTGAGCTCCTCTGCTGAGTCTGTCACCTGTGATCTGAACGACTCTCCATTAAAGCTCAGTGTCCACATGAGCTGCCGCTGTTTCCCCACAGATCAGCTTCAGCAGCCTGTGACCTGCGTCTCTCCTCACCGCCTTCATCACAGCTCACAGTGGAGGCGTTTATAAAGGAACATCAGATGCTTAGATTATATATATATATATATATATATATATATATATATATATATATATAT
>CAIGQV010019029.1:13275188-13285358 GCA_903798115.1 Danio jaintianensis | reverse complement strand
ATATATATATATATATATATATATATATATATATATATATATATATAAACATATATAACAGTTGAAGTCAAAATGATTAGCCCTCCTGAATTATTAGGCCCACTGTATATTTTTCCCCAATTTTTTCTAAACATTTCAAACATAATAGTTTTAATAACTAATTTCTAATAACTGGAGAAAAAAAACGTAAAAATCTGCTTTTATTCTAGCCGAAATAAAACAAATAAGACTTTGTCCAGAAGAAAAAATATTATCAAAAACACTGTGAAAATCTCCTTGCTTCATTAAAAATCACCTGAGAAATATTTGAAAAAGAATAAATATTTCACAGGAGGGCAAATAATTTTGCCCTCAACTGTACATACATATGGTTTAAGAAATGTTCATTATTTATTCAATATTTCCGAAGTGATTGCTAACATATAGCAAAACAAAACGATAGCAAACATTTCACAGCATTTCCTATTTTATTCCTATTTTTATTTATATTAGTTGGAATAAAATAAAATGTATTTATTCATTTATTTTATTTTCGGCTTAGTCCCTTTATTAATCAGGGGTCGCCACAGCGGAATGAACCGCCAACTTATCCAGCATATGTTTTATGCAGCGGATGCCCTTCCAGCTGCAACCCATCACTGGGAAACATCTATACACACTCATACACTATACGGACAATTTAGCCTACCCAATTCACCTAAAGCGCATGTCTTTGGACTGTGGGGAAACCGGAGCACCCAGAGGAAACCCACGCCAACACGGGGAGAACATGCAAACTCCACGCAAAAATGCCAACTGACCCAGCCGAGGCTCGAACCAGCGACCTTCTTGCTGTGAGGCAGCGCTACCCACTGTGCCGCCCCTAAAATGTATTATGTAAAAAATAAAACGAATAGCTACAGAACAAACTACTGTTGACCAATGACTTTCCTAATTAACTTAGTTGAGCCTTTTGAATCTTCAAAGCTACAAATAAAACACATTAATTCATGTTTTACATGATAATTTCAGTCTTTACATAAATAAAAATGTCATTTGATTGAATCATGTGTCCCATTAGTTAATTCTTTGTACATATTTAGGAAAATACCCAGTGATTTCTAACTAAAATATATTTCTGCATCATTGTTTTTTTCCTGTCTCTACAGTAACGCAGAAAAAAAACTGCTCTAAAACTATAAAGTACTTTTTTAGATGGCAAATACATCATGGTATCAGGTGGAGGAGGAGTTATGTGAAAGAGTTAATCTACTACAGTTAATTTATATATAGAGAGAGAGTTATTTATTTATGTTTAACTGTCTTAAGTGTTAATACTCTGTAAATATAATTTTCTTCCTGTTGTTTTTTTTATGAATTTGTTTCTTTGGTTGTGCCTTTGTATGTTTGTGAACGATGACCGTCCCATTTCTTCATAGCATTCACTCTAGATGAACACATGCCTGTGTAAATACGTGAGAGAGAGAGAGAGAGAGACACAATGTGTACAGTCATGCCATGATAGCCATATGGAGAAATGTGCTTCTGTCATTGTGTATCAGCTGTAATTGACTGGGAGATCTGCTTATAAACCAGACCGAGCTCAGCAGTGGCTGCTGGCACTGTATAATAATGCAGATCTGTCTCTTTCTTCCCCACTGTCTGTTCTGTCTCCCATTAGTTTTGTTAAGAGGCTGAACCGCTCCGCAGAGTTCAGCTTTCATGCGTATACATCCAAAACCCTGCTGAATTTTAACAGCCGCATATTTTATCCATGCACGGTATTGACATCTGAAGGCTACATATCATGAGCGTAATGTGGCAGCGTTTCAGAGAATATGGATCGATAGCAATTTCCTTGCTTTAATTTCTCCGCTCACAATTGGGGAAGCCTGATGCATCTGTGATTTGCTCAGATAATGGATTATATGTTTGTCGGATCGGTGCGATGTGTTTACCAGCAAGTTAACAAATCTGAACAGGCCCTCCAGGATTTAGCCATTCTGAGATCACAGAATTGAACACAAAACCAAGCAAATGTGTCAAATGCTTAGGAGGTGACTTCATTTCCATCAACTGTTAAATTTTCACTTTTCACTTTGTTATTACAGTTGACACATTAGGTGTTTAATGATCCGTACAGTATGTGAGATTATTGAAAAAAATAGCTCAGTTTTATTTAGCAGCTCAAACTTGGCAAATATACAGTAGTAACTTGATGGACTTGCTATTGATATGGCCATATCATTTTTCACAATTGTTTATATATTTACAATACATTAAATTAACGCAGATTTTATGAATTTCTCTCCATTTCCTAATAATCTGTCTTCAGTCAAATGACAAATCTACAGTATGCTTATTTTTATGGTGAAAACTGTCATTTCAATAAAATGTAATGCAATGATGGAGGTCGGCCTACAATGCTAATCGATTAAACACATTATTCATTCATCCCAGACCCAGCCGGTACTCGAACCAGCGACCTTCTTGCTGTGAGGCAACAATGCTAACCACTGAGCCACCGTGTCGCCTAAACACATTATAATTTATATATATTAGCATGATTTTTCCTAAAGTGAATGAATTTGGTCATCTGGATGAGAATTTTCAACATAGTTTTATTTATTCATGTACCAAATATCTTATAGTGGGCTTTACAGAGTTAAGAAGTCATTTCTGGAGTCTAGAAGATGTTTTCTAGTAAAAACAAGATTGTCAAAGAAAAAGAACAACAAAACCAAATTTTCAGAAATGTCACTAATAAAAAAAAAAATGTCTTTTTTTTTTTTTAGAAAAATATCCCGCAAAATCCTGGAGGCACTGTCTAAATGTTAATAAAGACACTTTGTCCATCTTCTATACTGATTAAATGTTGACGTCTGACACAATGACTTTTCTACACAAATCCACGTACTTGGTCAGAATAAAATGCCCTGATATGATTGAGATTGGCTCTGTTTTTTTCTCCCCTCTTGACTCCATGAATAAATCCAATGTGCGCTGACCACGTGTTTCTGCATACAGATGAATAGAGATGAAAAACAAAATGTGCTTGGCTCAGATGTGGAAAGCAGATCGCCTTGCAACGCCTGAGGGCCAAATCAGACCTGGATGATGTGCTTGCACTTCAACTGCGAGCAGCGTCGCTGAGACATTCCTGTCGGATTGATTCTGAGATATGAATCTGGGCACGTGGCCTTGCCGATGTGTGGCGGCCATATTGCTTCAGGGTGTTGAACTACGTGATCGGCTGTAGTACACATAGATCTTTTGCCTTGGAATAATGTGAGGAGTTTCTACGCAGAGAAATAAATGGCTTCTGATGGGCTCTGCCTTTGATCAGCTCTCTTAGGCTTTCTGATTCGATCCCATTTCTGCATAGTCTCGCATGATGAAAAGAGAGAAGAAATGAAAGTTGCCTCAGATGGGAGGTAAACCCAGCTCGTTTTTTTTTTACGTAACTGTGTGTGATATCTTCGAAGACCAAACTCCACTTCCTGTATGCGATGATAAAAAATAACAAGATGATTTTAAACGAGAGGATAGTCAGGGACTTGGTTGTTGACACGGATGGTTGAGAAGACGGATGAAAGGTTGGTCCCTGTGTGTCGGCGAGTGCCTGGGGAAGATAAGCGCAAGACAGCGAGGCGTTCTCAGCCTGAAGAAACACGCCGGGTGAAAAGAGACACGGGACAGAGCTACACGCAGGTGCAGGCCCATTCATTAGCACAACATGCACTCTTTTGAAGGCTTGCGGGAACAAGGGATGCAAAAGAAAGCAGGAAGATCAATACGGTTGGCTTCGCTGAGACAGCTTGTTTGTACAGAAGCAAAGACGATTATGAACGAAACAAAAGACTGCTGGACAGTAACCAAGAATTTTTACTTCACTATTGTACAAGTAATTTTTTTTAAATATTACTTTTGTCTGTTTTTATTTAAGGAAACTTTAAGTACATCCCAAAGGGAAATACTGTACTTTTTACTCTACGACATTTCATAAATATGGCAGAATAAAAAGCTATTTTTAACTGGAAAAAAGCATCACCTGCTCAATTGTCTTTGTCAAGATGAATCTAGTTGATTGAATCAGTTCACAAATCACACTGAGTTGTAAATTCATGAACTGGACAGATCAGATTGCCTCTGTCAACAAATGACTGATTCAAATGATCCACAGCAAGTGTACAGTTAACAGCTAAATGATTCAAATGATCCATTCAGAGCGAGTCTCCAGTTAAAGATTCACTAATTCAGATGATCCATTTAGAGCGAGTCTCCAGTTAAACACTCACTAATTCAGATGATCCATTTAGAGCGAGTCTCCAGTTAAAGACTCACTAATTCAGACGATCCATTTAGAGCAAGTTTACAGTAAATGAGCTGCTTTTTTAATGATCCAGTCAGAGCAAGTCTCTAGTTAAAGACTCACTGATTCAGAAGATCCATTTGGAGTGAGTGATCCAGTCAAATGATCCAGTCGGAGCAAGTCTGTAATTAAAGACTCACTAATTCAAATGATCCATTTAGGAGTCTACAGTTAATGAGCTACTGGTTGAATGATCTAGTTGGAGTGAGTCTTCAGTTGAGGACTCACTGCTACAGAAGATCCGTTTAGTGCAGGTCTACAGTTAATGAGCTACTTTCTCAAAAGATCCAATCGGAGCGAGTCTGCAATAGACAAACAGTAGAATAGTAATAGTAGAATAGTAATGTAAAAATCAAGTACTTTTGTACTTTGACTCAAGTAAAATTTAAAAGGATTACTTATTATTATACTTACTACTTTTACCCAAGTGCTTAATTTGTTTAATTCATCCATCGCTGCAAACAAACATGCTCCAAAAACTATATTTGCATTCATAAATATGTGATTTTCCCACACCTCCAAAACTTTAACACTCAAAAAGAATTTCCAATGAGTTTCTTTCTACTTTCATAGGATATTTCTATTGGTTTTCTCTTTTAATTATTAGGTCACGCAGATGCATGTTTGTGTTTTCTCTAAGCGTTTACCTGCTGCCACGTGTGCCCAAACAGTGTCTTGACTTACACTCACTGTGTCTTCAACAACTCTCTGTTGAGTAGGACTGGGGCCTTGGCCAAGACAGGGAGCAACAAAGACACAAATCTTTAATTTATGAAACGCAAATAATTCATGCATGCAAGCTGTGAAGAGTCCACCTTGAATTATTGTGTTTTGTGTTTGCAGGGATGTAAATAATCCGCTACACCCAGGACTGACGTGCACCCTTTTGTCTTTCAAGTATTAGACATGTTTACCATTGCCTTCACGTGTGCCTTTTGCTCCGCATTGTTCTCATCAGTTTTTCCTTTGTAATCCGCGTGCAGGGCTTTTGACAGCAGATCTCTTTGGACGGCATAAACAAGCTGGCGTTCAGATGTTGCTTTTGTGTCACTCCTGGGCTCCTTCCAGGTGTGTTATTGTGCTATTGATCCTTGTAGGGTTTCACCACGCTTATGCTGTATCCCAAACCACATTGATTTGTAGGACTACTCGCGTATGAATGGGTTGAACCATATTGGATTTGTTGGCGGTGGAATCAAGCGTCTTGACTGAACGGAAAATAGAGGGGGTGTTTAAAGCTTGGAGCTAGTCTTTTGCACTGTCGGTCAAGAGATCAATAATACATTCACAAAAAAGATGCCTTTGTTCAGACAGAGGCTTAATTTGCTGCTTTGCCGGTGTTTTCCATTCTTTTTTTTATCAAAAGCGGTCTCAAAGTTTAATAAACAACAGAGTGATTAGCCTTATTGTGACATTTCCATTGTGTCTATGTACATTTTCAATTTGGAGTGTGCCTCACAGGTGAGTGGGTTTGACAAACCACCCGTAGAAACACTCTTCAGTCTCTATTAAAAAAAATACTCCCCCTTAAACTAGCACTTAATTCTCTGAGCACTAGCAGTTCCTTTGTATAATTAGAACTTCTTGTGTGTATCGCCTCTTCTTGTTGAATCGCTGAATGCCTCCTCAATTGTTAGTCGCTTTGGACAAAAGTATCTGCTATATGATTAATTTAAGTGTAATTTCTTATTCCCTCAACACATCTGCACTCTATGGGTGACCGGGCCTTTTCCTTCCTTGTTCCACACTTCCCTATAATCTTAGGCATGCAGAGTCTTTTAAAGTGTTTGTGAGATTTTGTTTTTACATTTATGATATTTCTGACTTGTTTTTACCTCTGTAAAACTTTGTATAAACTCTGGATAACTGTACTTGCTGTCATCCATCTATCTTTTAAGTGTTAAGCACTTTGAGAATTCATTTGATCCTTTTCTGCCTGTAGTTCATAAGCCCACTTTAAGATCTACCAAAAACAAGTCATCTACCCCCAGCACTGCCCCTCAGTTTTAATTAGACTTCTATTTTTGTTATCTTCTGTTAAATGAAAACACAGGGTTACAGCTTATGCAGTGTATTGATTGGAATGTACTCGGGGGGTGTGGATATGTTACTTATTATATACTTGTTTTACAACACAAATTGCACTTTGACATTTTGGAAAGCATGAAACACATTGATATTATGAATCTCCTAGGCTTTTCCTTGACTTTTCATGCCTGGAAATCATCATTTCGAGTTTATAAGATGTTCAGGTTTTCCATGACCTTGGAGATCCTGCTCACCATATCTTTTCTGCACCAATGTTTTAAAATCAGGCTTAGAAAGCTAATGTAAGTTCTAATATTAATCTGTCTTCGCTCTGAACTACTCCCAAACTTTAAAAAGGAATAACTAATGTCATCTGTTTCCTAGAGACTGAAGTTCAACATTTGCATAGTAGAGGATAAATTTATAATTCTGTTAAACATGCCAATATAGAGCATTGCGCAGGGGCCGTAAGCTTAATTGATGTAGTAAAAATGTGCATAAAAGTCTTTATTGCATCTTTAAAAGCTGTTCCCAACAAAACTCCATGGCGCAGAGTGTTCATTTAGCAGCTCACGGCTTCATTTGGTCTCCTAAAGGGCCCCAGCGCTTTTGAGGTGGCCCACGCCAGAATCAATACAACAAAGGTCATTTGCTATTCCAGTCATTGCCAGCTCCATTCCTACCGAACTGTATTTGATGCATACCAAAGATGTGCACAATGACCGCACTCCTCTGTCATTATGCGAGCAAGATGGAGCATCTATTCAGCAGAGAATAATGGCATTTAGTCGACTTGAACTCTAGTTTAGGATGGAGGCAATAAAGAGGTTGTTTATGTGTGTATAAGCTAATGCCGTTGCTACTTCCTGCATGTAGCGAGTAAGTGAATGGTAAAATGAGCATTCTGTTTCTTTTATAGGACATGCTGTGCGACATGTGGCAAGCTGGTAAAATGTATGTAGTGTTTTCGCATGTTTTGTTAGCTAAGAGGTTGCTACATCGTCGTTGCCGCCTAAACTTAGCTCTCTCCATAGGGAGCAGGTGTGTACAAGAGTTGTTTCTCTAAGCTACTCCGACGACTTCTTCCACATGAACAGACAATTCACTTAGACATGATACTGATGTCAGGCGTCGAATGAAAAAGTAAAGCCGACTGGGAAGCAGCGGGAAAGTGAGGCTCTTACCATCTGCGCGAGTGACCTGCCAAACACAGGCTCATCATCATCATCACTCAAAGAGCCTACTGAAGGCACCTGACCACTCATTTGTCCATCTGCCAGTGCTGGACTGCCTTGGTTCTGGCACCGTCTATTGGCCTGCTGGGATGCCCATCATTGCAGCCAATCCACAGCGAAATGGAGTGTTGGAGTCACTTGACTTGTTTAGGGTGTGATATGACGTTGGTAGAGGTCAGAATTCATTTAAGCCTGAGGCATAGATGAATAGCATTAGCATGGCATTTACTGTTGTTCTTAAACATGGTTAGTACAAAACATGAAGCCATTGCCTACAAGATGCATGCTCCCCTATCTAGATATTGAGTTATTTTTGCACTGAATTAAGTAATGGATCGGTAAATTACTTACATGGTGCATGCCGTGATGTATAATTATCTAGCATGGCTATTGATTATGGGGCTAATTTAGCATGACATATTGCATGAAATATAGCTCAATTCAATTCTGAATACTACCTTGTTCAATTCTATTTAGGTACAACGCAGCTCCAGCAACACTGGGTTGTTTTGCTAACGGTTAGCCTTGATGATTAATTCCCTTAGGGTAGAGAAATAATGTAGTGCTTGTTCAAAATAAGATTTCGATTGATTACCTGTCATTGCTGGAGGACAGGGTTGATATTCTTTCAAAATCCTCATGTTCGGTGCGCTGGGAGGATTATCACGGCTTCACAAAGGGTCTAAGGTCAGTGCTGTAATAGGTTTATGCTCAAGTTCGTTTGGCTTCTGGGAAGCATCATTAAGTAAGCAAGGTCACGGGGTGCAGGGTACTGCAGAAAATCTGCTTCTTCATCCTCTGGATGTTAAATTTGTGTAATCTTTCATTCTCTTGCATCTCTTCTTAAGAATGTGTCTGAACCCATTGACCAGAGATGGGTAAATAATGGAGAGTGGATACAAAGGTGTGGGTGGAGTCACCAGTGTGAGGATAAGTGTGATGAGTTTGGATTGCTATATCATCATACAAATAAAAGGTGTATTTGTTCCTTGAGTGGGATTAGAGAAAAAAATTAAGTTGCAAGCCTGCACACAATACTATGAGACAAGCAGATTCAATCATGCCTATACTTGCCGTTTAGATGGTGATGAAGATGCTATTACTGCCGCATGGTGCAGGGAAAACAAGAAAACATATTTTATGCTGTCAACTGAAGTGTGCAAATGAAAATGTCTGCAAAAGTTGAAGACGATTGAATCTGATGGCCAGTCAAAGTCCCTACGTATTCTGCCTGATGAAGTGCTATTGTTTATGGTTTTTCATTCCTTTTCAGATTTTTTTGCCGTTTCCCACTCACATTGTAGTGGATTCTGATTTGAAGTGTCTCCCAGCGCTGTCTAATACAGTGTAATTTTGTTTTCTAAAAGCTAGTTCAAAGAGATGTAAAAAAATAGGTGCTCCGGAAAATAATTGACTGAGTTTGGTGAATATTATAGTTGCTGAGTATGTTGTGGATATTAATATGATAGTTTTAAATAACAACCTTTGCCAGTGCTGTGAGTACAGTGCTATGATATTTAGAAGTATAACTTAATACTAAAAAGCGGTGGGTCATTAGGGGCTTTCTCACCAGAGCAACCTTTTCAGAAAACCTTATGAAATTACCTGCTTTTTAGCATGCTTACACTGGAATAATTAGTTTAATTGTTCCTAACTGAGTTTACAGTATGTAACTTCCTCTGAACTCCCCTATTGATTTTGTTTTCTTAGGTTTCTTACAGTTCTTCCCAGTATACCACAGCAACATGGTAGCAAATGTATATTTTGTCACTTTTCTGAGTGTTGTACATGGATTGTACATTGTTCAGAAATTACTAAGGTACTACCGTAGATGATTTTGAACATCTCTTGCAAATACTGTAAGTACTCAAGTGGTACCGTGGTGATAATACCAAAATACTATAGTAATGCCATGATGTTGAACTTTTTGGGGGCACCATTTAATTGTAAGATATTTTTAGTACTAGTTTTGACGAAAAGGGACTAAGCCGAAAAGAAAATGAATTAATGAATGTTTTGAACAAATATAGCTTAAAATGCTGCAGTATTACTGACTGGTATCATTGGTTGACAATGCAGTTCACAATGCATTTGAGTATATAGAAGGAAGGTTTTTGCTCAATTCCATCAGCACCCATGGACAAAACTGATTTGTTTCAAATCTGACTTAAAACTTTGCTATTCTGTCACAGTCTATTTTGGTGTTTTTGCTTGCTTTATGCATTTTCCTTAACTTTGACAGTCGTTGGCAGCTTTCTATTCTGACGACAGAGTTAATTTCCACTCACAACCATCAATATTGCTCACATAAAGGGCCACATAAATGCAGCACTGGCTTTGTTCAGCTGAGAAAGCACAGTGTCTAGTGACATCACTCCAGATCACTGGGATTGGTTTTGAAGTCCTTCAGCTCTCCATTGGCTTGCGGCTTGCTGCTGTGTTGTGGTATTCAAAGCATGTGCATTTTTGTGACTTGAATACTGGTGGCAAGTCATATATCTGATACTAATCATTGCATCAGCATCATAAAATATGTCTGAGTAGAAAAAGTAGGCC
>CAIGQV010019029.1:13255049-13275178 GCA_903798115.1 Danio jaintianensis | reverse complement strand
ATGTGGTGACTGGTGGCAAGTCATATGTCTGATACTAGTCGCTGCATCAGCATCATAAAATATGTCTAAGTAGAAAAAGTAGGCCAAGTACTTTTACAAATTGGGCGGTTATAAGACATACTACTGTACCAGTATTGTGGTAACAAATCCTTTCAGAGCATGCATTGATGTGATTCTTAAGGTATAATGTAGTTTGTGCTCATTTTGAATAAATATCCCTGTGGTGATATCTATTGTTACTGTAGCAGACAGTTCGAACAACACAAATCCAAGAACAGCAGCTCCTGACAGTGTCTCCCCAGAGTGGGAGGCTTTGGCTTTAGAGACACCCGTGTTCCTGATTGATTCCCCTCATTAGTTGCATGGATACACTCTCACGCACTCCAGTTGCCCAGCACGTCTCGCTTCCATCCGGTTAAACCCACAGTGAAGGTTGTGTTGGAGGCATTTCTTCCATCTCTGTGGCTAACTGTGAGATGGCATATATTAACGTACTCCTGTAAGGGCTAGAAGGCAGTCAGCTCAGGTTTGATATTAATGACGCCGCTGGCTTAAGCACCGGGATCTGTGTGTGATGAACTGGACTTGCTCTGATTCTCACTAATGGCCTGAAAGACTTCAGAGAGAGCTGGACAGGTCTCGTTATCACCAATGGTCTTCCTGAGGTGAAGTACCTAGCCGACAACAAGCCTCTCCTTCAATGTAATTGAGACTGGCAAATGATTGAATCTTGCAGGCATTGGTTATTTTGTCTAATACGTACTATTTTGAAGGATTACTTGGTTATGAATGGGTGATTTATTGGGTTAGTTCAAACAAAAATGAAAACAATTTAATTAATTACTCAACCTCATGTTGTTCCAACCTCCTGAGACCTCCGTTCATCTTTGAAACACAAATTTAGATATTTTACGTGAAATCTGAGAGCTCCCTCATCCTCTATTGACAGCTATGGTCACGACGCGTTCAAAGCCCAAAAAGGAACCAACTAACATTGTCAAAACAGATCATACAGATTCAGTGGTTTAATTGGAATATTATCAAGCTACCAGAATACTTTTGTGCACACATAAAACAAAAATGATGACTTTATTCAACAGTTTCTTCTTCTCAATGTCAGTATAATGTGCACCTTCCTCTGTTAGAAACAAAGCACAGCCACACCCTAGGTAATGCATCAGAAGTGCGTCCTAGCACAATATGTTAATACTGACACTGAGGAGAAGAAAGTCATTATTTTAGTGCATGCTAAAGTATTCTTGTTGTTGAAAATATTCAGATTGTACCACTGAAGACACATTTTGAAGATGTTTTTTGGTACCTTTCTGGACTGTGAATAAGTCAGGGACCTTGCTGTCTATGGAAGATGAGCAAGGTCTCAGATTTAACCTAAAATATCTTAAATTGTATTCTGAATGAAGGTCTCAGGGGTTTGGAACGACATGAGGGTGAGTAATTAATGACAAATAGGTAAATTTTTACAAATACTAATAGGTTACATTTTTAGGTAGACTAACTCTTTTAAAGAGATTTTGTGTGGCAGCTTTTGCGTGATTACATTTTAGAATCAACCATGCATCATTTCTAGGGCATTTTACAAATTTTAATGGAAGGATTGATTGTTTTGCAATCGTAGATCAGCACGTGGCACAGATTGTCACCAGTTAGAGCTGCCTAACTACCAGCATGCCTCATCAGAATTGCAAAACAATCTAAATAGATAATTAATGTTGAATGTAATTATCATCGATATAAAATTGCTGTGCATTTCTTGCAGTGATCTGCAGTAATTTGAGGGATTCGTTTTATCTGGGATGAATGGAAGCAGCTTGAAAGGCAGTGAGAGAGGAAAGAAGAGTGAGGGGGAAATCAACAGAAAGGATAATGAACATCAAATACTTTTTTTCTGCAGTGCAGGCAATTGTTATTGTAGTTCTCAAGGAAGCGTGTAATGAACTGAGGGAATATGGCATTTCTAATCTTCTGGTTTGGCACAAGCAGCAGGACTATATGAGATGCATAAGGTGTCAATGCACAAGCTTTAAACATTCAGAGATGGAAATGAAAGGCAGCTCTGATGTCGTCACACTAGAATGCAAAAAATGTCACACACAGATATCATTCACTATAGTTACACACTTTCTGCTCAGATCGGCTGTGGCTTCTGCCAATGCTCCTTTATCAAAATCATTGGCATTGTGGTTTTCATGGACAGGGGATCTCATCTTAACTGCAATAGTAATTTTATGAATCACTAACTCTTAACACCTGATTTGCTCTTTGTAGCTGTGATATCCAGGTTATACCGTAATTCAGCGATTTCCAGCCAAAGATGCATATTCCTCAGGGAGCATTGAAAAGATTCGGGTTTGCTATGTTAAACCTATAAAATGGAAATTGCTACTGTAAAATAGACATCTCGGTAATGTAGTAAGGTGTGCCAACAGCTCCACAGCTAGTCACATGGCACAGCACAAATGATTGGCTCCGAAGATTGCAGAATTGATTTAATGGCCGGTGTTATCCATTATTGACCTCCTTGTTGTGTCCTCTTAAGCATGTGATTCAGAGGTCAGTACTTGAAAATGATGCCGGGATGCATGCAACAAGTTCAGCATCAGACAGTAATTGTAAGAGGCTCAGTATTGACAAAGTTGTTTTACACTGTTGGCCATTTTCATTGGTGTTGCCTGGCAACACTGCCTTAAAAGCTGCCCTGTGTATCATCAGCTTGAAAAATGGAATAGTGTGGATATTTGCAGTGTATACCTTTTTAAATCACAAGGGCCCTATACAGAGTCTCACTTAATGTGCAGTTACCATTATGTGATTCTAGACAGCATTGGGCTAAATTGGGATGTCACTATTTACTGTAAGCATTTGTTGCTTATGGCTTATTATAAAATAATATATGAGAAGCTGGCATAACTTGGAAAAGAGACATTACTGTGGTCAGGAATGAAATGTAGAAAACACCAAATTTTTCAAATCAAAAAGTCACAGATGAATTGTTTTTAAGTGCCAAAATAATAAATACAAAATTAAGTTTTAAATTATGTTACGATGTATATATTAGGATGTTCTATTTTTTTTATATGCAAAAATGATGCCTAGCATACATTTTCTCCATGATTTTAAAGACATTTACTAAAATGTCACTCAGTGTGACAATAGTTTGTTAGTGTTACAAAAAAAAGCATAAAATCTACCTTTAATATAAAAACAAATCTATATTCAATACCATTTTTGATACCGGAGGGAAATATTGTCATAACATGAGAGCATAAAATCTGAACTGTACCCAATAATGAATTGTTTTTGTACATTTTAAAGCATGCAAGTCTGCAAATTTGATTAATACATCTACACATAAATAAAATAATGCAAAAAATGTTAATGAAATCAATGATCTGTCATTTCCTGTCACAGATCATGCACAGATCAACTGACAGATCGACTGACGCACATCTGATTTCTTCCTCAACTAAACAGAAAAATAGCTGTTATGACTAATGACATTATACACTCATTGAAGTTATATGAAATGTTAAAGTAGACATTTTACATGCATTTAACACAGTTTCTCTATGTATATAATCACTTAATATATTATTGTAATTATTGTAAATTTAAGGTAGACAGGGATCTTAAGACCCTGTTTGTAGACAATGTTGTGAAATTTCAATTCACTAATTATTAAGGCATGAATTGGTTTTCAGATTAAAATTTGCACAAAAAAGTCAATTAAAATCAATGATGGCAAATATTATACTTTAATAACGCATTTAATTTCTGACACTGGCCATGACCCACTTCTGTCCATCTAGGAATGTGAGGAATCTCTTTTATTGCCTGTCTCTCTTTGTGTTCAGACATGGGTGTTAATAACTCATTAGCCCATCCATTGACTGGGCTTCTCAGCTGCCTTGGTGATTTTTTTTCTTCGTTTTCCCCCCCAAAGACATGGGCTAAAAGGCAAAGCAATCGATTAATGATCAGGAGAGCAGTGATCCATGCAGGAATCTGAGTGCCAGCTGGCTAAAAGGCTCCCTAAGGACTCTGACGTTGTCCTCATTTACACTCAGAGGTCTTCACTTAGAAACAAAGGAGTGTTAATGAGCCATAACAGGCCTGACTGTGAATATATTATTTGTTTTAGGTGTAATAAATGTTATTGAGGTGAAACTTGAGTGATATGAGTGGATAAATGGCACGCGTAAATATCGCGGTCATGCTTGTTAGCATTTAATGGCGCATCAAAGATCCATTGTATTTTGCTTATCTGAGAGTAAAACATTTTGTTAACCTCATGACAAATGCGTCTGGAGGCTGCGGCGCTCTGATGGAAGAGAAACATATTTGTCCTGACATTTTGTATCTTCAGGAAATGCATTCATTACGGTCACCACTCAGAACTGAACGCTGCCTGGTTTAATGCATGATTGTCTTTCAAGGGGGAAAAAATGCATGGTATACATAAACTAATGTGTATTTAATCAGAATTGTAATTAATTTGACCTTATGATGGTAGCATAGTTTTCATTTTTTGGCTCCTAAACTCTGGAATAGTATCCTTATAATGTCCGAGGCTCAGACACACTCTATCAGTTCAAAACTAGATTAAAGACCTATCTTTTTAGTAAAGCATACACTAAATGCATTGCATAATGGTATGATGCATGAATGTGCTCCACGCAGGTGAGCGGGCTTGACAACCACCTGTAGGACACACTCCTCCTGTCATAAAGCACCAGACATTTTGTTATAAAAACTCATGCTTTACATGTTTGTTTCTATGTTTGTTTAACTACTATTTTCATTTATAACACTTCATTTTTGCATCTCGTTTAAATACACTATGAACAGCAGCTACGCTAATTATTTTCTTTATTCTCTATTTTCACCTGGGGTTACTCATCACGAGGCCCCTTAAGATTATGCAGCGCCATTGATGCGGTCCAAGACCTGTGAAGAGATGATCCCAAGGTATCCATAATCCTGGACCAGGCCGTATCCTGAGCTGATGCTGTGGTGGTCATGGAGGAGTGGAGTGCATGGGACTGATTCCTGAAAGACCACAGTGACAGACGAGTCCCCGCATTGATCCTGTGGGCCAGCCTAATTACCCGCCGGTGACCTACTCACACCTGCAGTTCTCCACGATGGACGTCCAGCGTTCTCCAGCATCCGGCGCCTAGACTGCAGCTCTACACAGGAAGTTTGGCCAGAGGAAAAATGGTCATGCCAAACAGAGCCTGGTTTCTCTGGTTTTTTTTTTTCTTCACTTTGTCAGTTGGTGAAGTTTTTTCCTCGCCACTGGCTTGCTTGGATCGGGACTTGTAGATGGATTTGTTCTTCAGTGTTTGAACTTTCAGCAGTGACATTTAAACCATGCTGAACTGAACTAAACTGAACTTCAACTCTGAAATCTGGACTTTACTAGAACTTCTATATTAAGCGGCTTTGACACAATTGTAAAAGCGCTATATAAATAAACATGAATTGAATTGAATTTTGCCATTGTATGGTTACAGAGAAACAGTACGTACTATATTGTGAATTATTTTATATTTTAATGGGGGTTGCGGCACAGCCAAATTTTGAGGGCCAGATCACATCAGGGTGAGCTCAAAGAGATTAACGCTAGAGTGCTTGTGAAAGAATTATAAATGATTGTTGTCATTTTGCTCTTTATTGCAATGCTGGCCTGTAGCAGGAAAAGGCCCAAGTACAAATATGGCCAATAACTCAGATGTCCAGCTGGGTTTGGCTCATAAACAAACAGTACTATGGGACATTTCATTTCTCCTTAGTGAGAGACTACCTAAGTGAACATCTTAGGAATTTCTTGCAATATTAAACATGTTTTCAGGCATGGTGGAATTGAATTTGTTTCACAGTGTACACGGCATGTTCAACAAAAATGTGTTTAGCAAAATAGTTTAGATATCACTGTTAAGCCCCTGAAGCTTTTGCAAGATTTATGAATTTTTGCTAAATCTGTCTTACTTTTTAGTAAAAGTTGTTAACCTAGAAATGGTTTAAAATGCAGACAGAATAATTCTTAGATCATGTTAGATGGCCTTGGAGGGCTGCAAAATACACTGTACTTAAAGATTTATTACATTTAGCTGTATTTCGTCTTCTTTAGAAATTAATTGGGATTTCGCCAACTCCTCTCATTCAGAATTTATTACATTAGTTTAATACAGATGCTTGTACTCTGGTTGTCGCTGAAAAATGGCAATTAATAAAATGTTGGAAGAGCAAAAATAAATGAAGGGTCATTTTTAAAAACAGTCAGCATTCAGACTGGCTGTAGACTAGAATAATAAACACTAATCCAGACAATATTATAATCTTTTATAAGTTTGGGCACACTTAAAAATAACAATAATAATAATTAATTAATAGCATTATTAACTTTGAAGTATTTTATTAATATATTAATAATTAGTTGAAGCTGTTTACATTTTTTACATTTTTTACAATGCAGGATGTGGATCTTGGTTGGTGAGTTTTGACTTTCGTTGAATTGCTTTTGACTTTCTGCAGCGTTATCTGGTTTCCACAATCCATTTCACATGAATACTACTTCTGCTAGTATGTCATTTCTTTCTTGATGCAGCACAGGTACATGGTGACCTTGTCTCTAGCTTTGGAAGCGGCTCAACCTGCAATATGACTGAAAAGAGAGGGCAAAGGCTGGTGAACTCCAGTCTGCCTTAACAGTGCCGGCATAGAGTTTGAGTTATAATTTAGCTCTCCTTGTGTTTGACTGATAGCCGGCCTCTAAAAGGCCTGTCTGCTCTGCTGAAAGCCTTGCTGATGTACGAGCATGCCTGTCTGACAAATCCTCAATGTCAGTCAGTGGCTGTCGGGCATTCATCATGTTTGTAATTTTTTGGGTTGTAAGTCCATGCTGGATCTTAAATGGAGCAAATGCAGTGTGATTCTTTGTATGATTCTTTTAAGTTTACATGGACACCAATACTTTGATTTAATGAGACAATACTCTGATTAAGAGTCTACCATGTAAACAGAGATTTTTGATTACCTTAATCTGACTAAAGTCATAATCGTAGCCATAAACGCAAATCAGATTAAGGCATGTGGAGTATTCCTATTTTAGTTGCATTATTGAAGTGAAGTACAGACATGTTAACACCTTAATCAAACTATTACTATTATGTAGGACTTTTCACCATGTTTTGGGACAGGATAAATCATACACACATGGCTGTTTGACTTTGTATTCTGTACACCTACCAAGTCAGTAAAGGACCACAGACACCCACATCTCCAAGGGCACAAGTGCATGAACAGAAGTGTCTTGGAGACTCATCACATCCTGCATCACTTTTACAAATGCTGTCTGGGAGATGCAGAAGTTTTCTTTCCATTTGGCGTGCGGAAACAAATTCCTTTGAAACAACACTCTCCTATCAGTCCTTACTTCATCCTCTCATTCAGTACCTCAGAGTTTGTGATTAGGACATGAATGAAATGTTGCTGAACGAAAGTGAAATGGCTGAACTGCAGTTGAAGTCGAAAAATTAAAAAATGAAACAACCAAAATTATGTGAATCTCTGGAGGAAACATATGAACACTTTAATCATATTACTGCCTTACTCAGATTAAGGTAAATAATTTGATTACCGATGTCCATGTAAACCTAGTCAGTCTCTCTCAAGTACCATTAGAAGAAAATGTACCTATCAATGAATTGCTGACTCTCATGTTGTTTTGATCACATTTTACTTAATTGAAAAGTGTTTAGCAGAAGAAAAGTTTGGAATTGACATGAGAGTGAGTACTGTAAATGATGGTGGAACATTAATTTCTGGGCGAACTATTCTCCCAAGACAAATCCTTTGGTATGAAAAACTAGATGAGTAAACATCCCGATTCCAGTATGAGAAGAAAAAAATGCTGACATTTATTTAGTTTTTACATTACCTTAAGCATATTGGTCTTATTGACTAATTTGCTTAGGGTAGAACAGACAGCACAGTCAATAAAAAAAATGGCTTTTTCACACTCAAAGCAAGGTCGCAATGCTTTTAAACCATGTTTATGCTAAAAAATACTCATATAGTATTTGCACAAATTTGCATGTGAGGCTGGAATCATGGCTCTGTTCTCCAGGGATCTCTCAAGAAACAGAAACATTCAAAAGGGTTGTTGTTTTTTTTCTTTCTTTCTTTTTCTGGTGTAAGATTTAGGCACTTACCCTGTCATGATCAACCATCTGCAATTAATGTCTGAGAGATGCTTTTAAAGTGTCTGCATTCAACAACATCCAGTCCTGATAGTAATATAACCAAATATAATATATATTTATGTGTATATATATATATATATATATATATATATTCCTTAAGATGTACATTTGTGTTTTATTCAGCAAATGTGTGGTCTCGTTGCTTAAGTTGTATCTTTCATACTGTAGGTAATTCACACTTGTTTACTGCCTGGCTACTGCACAGAAGATACCTGTTACATTTCTGGATAGAATATATAACAATTTTAGCCATGAAAAGACAGATCTGCTTTTAAATAGAAAAACAACATATTTCATCAAAAGTTCACATCATAATCACCGTAATCTTCTAGTCTACTAGTTTTCCTTCTCAACAAACAGTCGGGGTCTCTAACGCGCCTATGGTTGTCGTACAGCACAGACGGTATTGCTTGGGACCACAAGGACTGTTCCACTACTCTTTACACATTTAACAGTCAGGTATGAGATACAACACCTTCCTGATGTATTGATATCATCTGTTTTCAGTGAATGGCCTACAAATATCACACTGCATATTGTAGCAGCAAGTCTGTCCCTCTACTTTTGGCTAGTTACCACTGTTCCATCGCCACTTGCCACATCTGACAGCTCATGATGAGGGGCTATAGAGCTAGTTAAAGATTTTTTAGACATCCCTTCCATTTGAATTTGATGTCTTTGTCAAGGCAAAAAGAGAAATGGCAAGTTGGAACAGTAATCTCTCCGCTCTTGCCTTTGTCAGTTTGCTTGTAGTTCCTGTGGTCCTCTGCATGTGCAGCTTAAAAGGCATTGTCCAATACATTTATGACTGTGGCTTTCACTTCAACAGCTGCTGGCATCCCTTTCCCAGAAATCCAAAGCCTTGTAAAGGGTGATTGCTGGCTGGTCTCAGACATCAGTGCTATTTTGGAAGGGCACCGCTTCAGTTCTCCGTAAATGCAGTGATTCCTCATGAAGATATAAATCAGAAAGCAAGCCACTGACATCACAATGAAAAGCACACCGAAAGCAGCAATCAGTGCCATGTCCCAACTCTCGGAGTCATTCACAATTTGTTCTAATCCTTTAGTTAGGACATTGACACACTTGGTGTCATGTTTTTGGTGGACACTGTGAATGTCCACACACACTTTGTATTGAGTAGCAGGGCTGAGATGTGTGAGGTTGTATAGTGTCACGTCAGATGGTACCCTAGCTGTAAATGCCACAGTTGGATAATTTGCACCAGGCATTGTATACCACTTAATGTTTGGTGCCAGGCTACCATGAGAGGCCTTCCAGGTTATCAGCACAGAATTGGTCTGTACAGACTGGATGCTGACATACAGTGAGTCATTGACAGGTTGTGGGAAGTATCCGTTTACCTCCACGGAGACAGATTTCAGGTCTGCCCCAACAAGATTATGTGCCACACATGTGTACAATCCAGCCTCTTTCTCAGTGATGTCATAAATATCAAGTGTGCCTTCAGGGTGCATGTAGAATCTCTCAGAAACTGCATTTGGGATGACCCTTCTCCCTGATGGTGTCACCCAGTATATGTCTGGCTCAGGTTCAGCAAAGGCACGGCAGTGCAGGGACACAGATCTCCCACGATCCATGCTGATTTGTGTGGGGAGGCTCTCTGAAGAGATGAGAGGCAGACAGATCTCCATCATCTCTCTGAAGTGAACCTGGCGCACATGCTGACCTTCATACTCAGGAGGTTCCACACAGAACAGGGAGTCAGGCTCCATGAAACGAATGTTTGTCATGTTCATGTTCATCCACCGTACAACGCAGTCACAGCGGATAGGGTTGGAATGCATGCTAACCTCACGAAGGTTCGGGAGGGACTCCACTGTGATCCTGTGCAGGGCACTTAGAGCATTACCATTCAGCATTAGAGTTTCCAGCCTCGGCAGCCTATAGAAAGCATTAGGATGTATATAGGAAAGTTTCGGGTTGTTGGTGGCTTCAATTTTGGTGAGTTCTGGGAGGTTGTTGAGGGCAAAACTATCAATTGACACCAACTCAGGCATACTGTTAATGCCTAGCTCCTTAAGATGCAGCATATCCACAAAGTCACCCCTTTGAATTCTTCCAATGGGGTTCTTATTAAGATCCAAAAACTTGAGGCTCTTAAGATGCCTGAGAGCACCATTGGGTACTTTAGGGAATGTATTATCATAGAATGAGATGCTCTCTAGATTGTCAAGGCCCAGAAATGAGTCATCTGGTATCTGGGACAGGTTCATTCTAGTAAGAACCAGGCTGCGCAGGTTTCTCAAAGGCTTAAAGCTCATATCCTGAATAGAGAGGACAGGATTTTCCCCAATCATTAGAATTTCCAAATTTGGTAGGGGCTCAAACCATTCACTTCTTATATTCTGAAGGCGGTTGGAGTTGAGGTGCAGTCTCAGGAGACTCTGAAGGCCACGAAAAGCCTCCGGAGAAATTAAGGAGATGAGGTTGTGGTTCAGGTAGAGCTCCTGAAGGTTGGTAAGTTGAGAAAGGCTGTTGTCTGGTAGGAAACATATCCAGTTTTCCTCCATGTGTAGGGATAAGAGTTGAGGGAGAGAGCCAATATTGACGTCATTTATTGATGACAGGTTGTTTTGTGAGAGATCAATCTCAGTGATGTTAGGCAGATAATCCAAAGGGTGCTCAATTTTAGCAATATTATTGGTCTGAAGTAAAACAACTTGTGTATCTAATGGCAATCTCGTAGGTAGTTTAAAAATTCCCAGGTCATTACAATCAATCGTGGGAGCCTCCATATAGACAGAGCTAGGGGAAAACCAGGGTCTAATTTCACATACACAAAGTTTTGGACAACTGATTTTCTCCTCTGCAGCAATAACAAAAGTAGTCACTGCAAAGCCCACAAGCAAATAATCCATAAATGATATGTCCTTCATATTGGCACAGTTCCCACCAGTAAGTAGTTGGTCCTTAAAGATTTTGTGGCAAAAGCACTTCACTTCAAAAATAATCAACCATTTGTGGTGATCACTGTTGAATCCAACAGTAGGCCTTCTGTAGGCCCTGACTGATGTGCTGTGAACAGATGCAATGTTCTGTCGCAGAGTCTCCTTTTTTCAGATTGAAGGCGATGTATGAAATCTTACTGTCTGGACAAATAAAGGTGAAAAGGTCACCATTAAACCTCAGGTAGGGGCGATGTCAGCTAGGCAGAAGCAAGGCCGTTCATTTCATTTAATACAACAGATGATTCCATCATCAGCCTTATCCACTTCTACCTAAGGAAAATAAGAAGAGATGAAAAACATTAGCATATAATTACCGGGAAAATGCAAGGGCATCACTAAGGCAAGACAGAGGCATGCTGACATTTACAAAAGCCACATTAAAGCACTCTGATGTCTGCTGACATTTTATTCAGCAGTACCTTGCATGCTAAGCCTTTGACATATGGATATGGATGTCCTTCACCTCAGATATTATTTTGAGATTCTGAAGCCGGGGTTCCCTAAAATGTGGGAATTACGAAGCTTAGTGTGTTTGACTTGTTGTAGGCATTAATAGTGCTCCTTATTTTTCAAAAGGGTAGATTCCCCAGATGCAACTCACCATGATGAAATGTTTTAGCTTTATAAATAAAGCATTTTCATTACACCCCAGTTTAGTGAAAACAATACAACTGGGCTATAAACAACATATACCATGGCCTTTTATCTACAAATGCTAGACTGGGTCTATCAGCGTTGTTTTTCATACCAAATGTATGTTATTTTTCACCTGTTAAAAGCAACTAAATGACTTGAGCTATGCTAAAAAAATTTAACAGCAGGTCTGTGAGCACTCTCCGCATGGCCAGGGTTACCATAAAAAGTGCCATAGCTAGAAAGACGCTAAACAAGACAAAAAGAAATAGACAATGTTCTATGATCATACAGTATCGTCATCCCTTTTTTCAACTTCAGTGCCTAAGGAAGGTGGCAAGATAGTGAGGATACTGCTGAATATCTGGAGTAAGCTTCACAGACATGAAAAAAAAACAGAGTTCATCCTTCAAGGTTCTGTGGAGATGAATTTTTAACTGAATAATTGAGGGGGCGAAATGTGTGATTTTTCCAAGGCAACAAAATTCTTGATTAAGCCAATAATATTCAAAAAAACTTTAATATGGAGACCTTCATGGTGGCTATTATGTTACAGCAAAATCCATTTGAAGTAAGTATAATTGTCAGTTGAAAAACTGATTCATATTCATGAACACAGCAGATTTTTTTTGGCAGGTGGGGGAAAGAGTTGCATCTGATCTGATGTCATGTCTCTCCATCACTGAACTGTACTTGTGTTGTAAGCTTGAAACTATACTGTTTCATCCCATAGATGCAGTCAAATTATTAACAAGCCTGGCAGGTAACGAGTGCTATTAAATTTGGGTTTATTACACCTCATAGGTGTGGGGATACTATCAGAACTGTTGGAAAATGTATGCTTGACAATACCCTTGTAGCCATAAATACTGGAAAATGCATCTAGTTTTCCTGACTGACACCAATGGCCTATTTTTCTGACATGTTAAATGGAGCACTGCTCCTACAGTACCTCCATGTTCTTTCTAGTAGTGCTGGTTCACTACTAGTGCAGTGCATAGGCATCCTTGTCTGCTGACAGCATAGCGTTAATGAAACTGCAGTTAGTTCTTATCTTTCTAGTCTTTTCTAAATTGTGGTAATTTATTCTCTATTTAATTTAAGTATAGAAGAATTTAAGAATACATAATAAGCATTTTGACAGATAATAAGAACTTGACATGAAATATTTTTCAGGCTTCTTTGCACTGTTTTTGTTTTGTAGGATTGTTTTATTATCTTGTCCTTTTAGACAAGGTTATGTTTTTGATGCAGGGCCAGAGTTTCAGTGTTCAGTGATTTCACATTGTGAATAGGACCATTTAACAATGCACAATAAAGGCGCAGTTCAATGGGGCATAAATAATTTGGTGCTGTGAGTGAGTTATGCTAAGGCTTCTCTAGTCAGCAGCATTATCTGCAACTGTTGGGTTGTCCGCATTTTATTCAGAACACAATTATACTGATGATTATTCAGCTACAGCTAAATAGGCAGCTAAAACAATGTGGCATCCATTTGGCAAACCAAATACATTTTTAAGAGGAAAAAATCTAAATCAATTCCTTGTACTCAAGAAACAAACTTGTAAGAGCTATAGGTTCTGCAAACAGTATTTCTTAAAAGTATATATATTGTATGATCATGTTCTAGAGGCAGTTTCTGCTTGAGGGAAAGAAAAAAATCTCCCAAACCATGAGCCACACTAATACATCTAAACCTGTATTAACCTCCACTAACTCTGTAACAGCAATAAAAGTTTGGTGCACCCACTAAAAACTACAGTCAAAGACAAATGAAGGACATTAGGCTTAACCCAGTTAAGTGTAGGTGAGAACATACAAACGTAAGGACTTGGAACAACACCGTGGCTCGTAGAGCTTAAGTGGCAATACCTTGCATAGAGCGCCACACATGCAGAGACAGAGAGAAATGCAACTAATACCAGAGAAAATGGAATTTCAAGATGGATGCCTCTAATCACCATCTTGATGTACTGCAGAGTCAGTCAACAAAATTGGAGGGAAGAGGAGTCAGAGAATCGTTCCCCGTCGTTATTTGCCAGACCTGATATCACAGAGCTAGCATCATCTTGATTGGGTCTGTGAAATATAGGAGCATGTTTGAATAAATGTGTCCGGTGGGCAGAAGGCCTGCTGACCCTGGGAAGTAACTCAGGCTGAACGGTGGCAGCCCGGCTCCTGTGTTTGCTCTGGGCTGAGCTGTTAGAGATGGGCAGTAAATCCTGGGCTGGGGACTGATTACTGAGCTTGAGGTCCTCTTAAGTCCAAGCCTAGCGCCTCTAGGGATTGGAAAATCGCTGTAATAACTCAATGTAAACTGCACTGGGGATAATAACTTTTATTCCCTAAGTCTGTTTGTTTCTTCATTCATTTTAACTTTCATTTGTAATAATCCTGTTAGATGTGTTAAAACAAGCAGTATTGACCTGTCTTTGCGCTTGACTGATATTTACTCGCGAAACTCAATTGTCTTGTCACTTGAGTCTAAGTGTGTCACATGCACTAATACAAATCAGAAGCACTTGTCTAGAAAATAAAAAAAGATTTGATGTTTAAATTATTTATTTTACATGTACTTATTTAATTTAAATCTACACTGCTCTTATAGATATCAGCTAGTTCGTTGTAGCAAGCAATTATTTGTGTCAATTGCGATTATAAATTATTTTCATTAGAACATGCCTGCCAAGAATATAAAAGCGGTGCATAAATGACCAGTAAGCTTACACGGGTGATTGAAATACATTTGATACCAGATATAGCAGTTGGTTGTCATTTCTAGCTAAACTGTCATTTACAGATCACATGTACAGAAAGTAGGGCAGAGGTGAAATTGCTTCCTGTAGAAAGAGCCATTTTGCGATATAGGGATGGTTAAGAGGGAATAATGTTCAAATGGGCTCCCTCATTCACACAAACATCTACAGAAAGACACCCTTGCTCTCCCTCTCTCTCCTCTTTGTATTTTGCTGCAGCTCTCATTTTGTCTCCTCTTTTCACATTCTGTAAGCGGTTCTACCAGGCCTGGAAAAGACGCAAAGGGCCTGCCAACCAGTTTGCATAGGCCTCTCAGTAGGTGGTACGTTCTGTTTTGCTGCTCCTCCTCCTGCCCTTTACTTCATTGATTTGCCATTACACTATTTTCAAGGTAAGGGAAGAGTCCATTAAACAGACTTTGCTATGCAATGTGTGTGCATAATGAAGTTTCCAGTGCAATGCTCAAGGAACGCTTCCCTTTGCACCTGCTCCTATGTGCTTACAAAATCAGCACCGAGTCGGCGGTTAATGCAGAATCAATGTTCCAAATTAACCGATGGACCCCACAGGTTTCAGCTTTTCTGCGGCAGCTGTTGTTTGTTTGCCACGTATAGTCCCAGTATACGTAGACTATTTTTGTATTTTGGAACCAATTGTTTTGATCATTCTAACATTATAATTCATGCTGACATCAGTGCATTTTCTGATGGGAATATCAAGTAAAAGATCTGTGGAGATGCCCAGGTTTTAGGCTTCGGTTCTGTGTAAATGAAATACTGCATTAGAGGTGCTTTGCTGTTGTCATGACACTAAGCATGCATCTTTTTTTTTTTTTTGTAGGCTGTGCATGAAACCTCACACTCAATGCAACACTGTCTTTACAGTGTAAGCCTGACTTCAAACAAGTAAATCTAAGAGAAAAAAGACCAATGGCATTTCAAGAGTTCCCACGTAGCTATTGCTTGATAAAATTATCAGATTTGGCATGATGTCCCGGGAGAAAACCCTGAGCTCCTGCCTGGTCATGTAGCATGACAGGGGGTCCGAGATCAGGTAGGTCTCGAGAGCTCCCCCTGGTAAAGGAGGAAAGGGGGACATGGGGTGGATGGTGGGATTCTTCAAAACGAAGATAAGGAAGGTAATGAATGGGCTTATTTATTGGAGGCTAGAATTCATCTGATTGGTCTAGCAATGATATCTGATTGGACTAGCAATGATTATTGATGCGAGACCAGCCGCGATCAATCATATCACATGCTCCTCCCAAAATTAGTTTATAAAACTTCATTTATTTGTGCAAATAATTTTATAGAAGTAGACGAATTACAATTTAGTATGCAGATATTTCAAGAATATTAGATTTCTATTAGTAAACCTTTTTTATTTTTTTTATTCGATATGCATTTAAAAAAAATAGCGAAGATGAGGAATATAAAAAGATCTGCCCTGAAATGTATTGCTATAGTATTCTAAGGTTTAAATGTAAATTCCTATTCTAGCTAATTTTGTAAACCAGCTGGCAAACTACTTAGCTACTACATCTCCTGTCAAGGATCAATACAGTGTCTCTTTATCTCTCATTCCTATTATTGACCTCTTTCTAAGCTAGTCTTCGTTGGAAGGCATTACCACTGGAATTTAATTCAGGATAAACTGATTCTTTGGTTGCAAATGTTCAAAACGCTTTAATGTGAATTGGAATGCAGAATGTTTGGTGGCCAAAACAATAATTTTTACTTCAGACAGACATTTTAAATGATGTTCATCTCTAACTGTATATTATTCCTAGTTTCATTTTGCATTCTGAGTACACTTTACAAACATTCTGACTCATACGCCCCTAACAGCTGATCCACACTGTTCTATCAATACAACCACATTGATGTATGATACTGTTTGCACTGACATAACAGAGCCTGAAGAAAGGATACTGTGCACAACGGCATCACTAAACTACACTTTAAATGAAACCAATCAAATCCCCCAGAGTACAAATACAGCATATCACTGTAATTGGGCCTGATTGATTAAAAGCTTGTTCCCAGTCAATCTATCTGTATAACCATGCATGGTTTAGTGTATTTTAAGCATCTCTAGCTTGACCGTTTTAACATAATGAGATCCCAGTTCTCCCAGTATGTGCTCTATACCACACCGGATGCCTCTACTACAGGTATCAGTCTAACAGAAGAACAGATGGAGAGCACAGCAGTGCTCCTCAGATGGTTCTGCTCTGTTTACTCTTGAAAGCACAGATAGCATATGCTGCTATCATATTCTCTTATTAAAATCTATATTTTGAAGAAGAACTAATCGAGACTTTTGAAACAATGAGGGGAGAACGTGGAGTGTGATGACCTTTTCAACAGAGTGTGGGGGAAAGTCATTTAAGCTAGCTTACCGTGCCTTAAATCTACTTTCATATTCATACATGCATAAACTATATACGCACACATTTGAATTTTGGCATTTGGCATGTTTTATATTAAATAGCCTACAATGCAAACAAGATTTAAGAACATCTCACTCCATGTTTTGCCAAGAATTTTTTTATCTTTATGCTTCAACGCTGCACTTAATGTGTTGTGATGCTTTGTGTGTAGCCAACACCACTTTATACTAACAATGCAGGCTTGAAAAAAATTGCATTTCAAACCGCTCATCCATCATTGCTTTGTGCTTCAAACTGTTTGGTATGATGTAAAGATCAGAGAAAGCAATTTACCAGCATCTCGTCATACAAAGAGCTACTAAAATCAGTTAAACACTCCAATGTGTTCACAGAAGCCGCGTCTGAGAGACCCTTAATATCAAGGGTTTTACTTATTGTCTGTTAATTAGTGCAGCCATCAAATGGCCCATGTGATTACATCTGTGATTAACAACCGTCTGCTTGGGTTTGAGTTTGGAGAGTTGGTCATGAGAACGACCCCAAGGACACAAACTGAATTGACTGTTTTGCTTTCCATTTAGTCCCTTGATATTTGTGCTTCGTAACGAGTCAGTGAACCCGCAGGCCTGCTGTCAGGGTGGTCCCACTTATGACAAGGCATACTCATTAGCACAATCTTTCAATATTTTTTTCTTGAGGGCCCCATAACTTTTGCTCCTGGAACTTGATAATCTACTGCTCCCTAGTAGCTAACAGTGATACAGTATTTGGATGCTTACAAATATGTATACATGCACTTTATTTAACATAACTTCCCATTTTACCTTTGATCTGTAATTTGATGTGCATTACTACCTATCAATTACTACAAAGATGCATGCATGCAAACACATAAATGCAATTTGTTTCATAAACTACGATTCCTCGCTGCCTCCTACAAAGAGATGTCAAACTCGCTGGCTGTGTGATTAACAGCTGGGGTTAAAAAAAATGTCATCTGCATAGGAGGTGTTGTGTTGTGGACGGTATAAATTAGACTTAAGCAATGAATGCAGATCAGAGGAATGGATCAGAATCACAATGCCTCCATTCAAGACGATGGACATTCGTTTAACGATACTTACAGTACAGCGGATGCTCAATGCAGCTGCATCTGAATTGCATGTGCTATAGGGGTGCTGTAGAACATCTTAGACGGCAACAGGGTGATTTAAGGGAGATTGAGAACAGCCAGATGCAAGACTGCCCGTGGCTATCCGTCCAGGACGTGCCTTGTGTCCAAAAAAATACGCATGCCAAGCTGTTGCACAGGTTTGTCCTCCGACCGCGACATCAGCAACAGGAATTTTGTGCTCCATCCTATTTATTCAACTACCTACGTGCTTCTTATCCATTTTCCCAGCATATCTGCTCCTTCACGCTCGTTTTGCAGCGGAAGAATCACTCTGACGCATATTCTCTCAACTTGGCCATGCAGTAAAGCCACTAACATTTCTATTTACGAACAAATCGCATTCGGTTGAGCTGAGAACGGTTCCAACTTACCGTTTCAACGCAAGTCATTCCGGGCGATAAAGCGACATGTATTCCGTTCATCTATAGCGCAGTGCTCCGGAGAGCGGAAAGCGCGCGCCACGCAAACGAAAAGCGTGTTCTTCTTCTTCCAACGCAGATGGAGAAAGAGTCGCGGACGCTGCTCCTAACATTTAGGTTTTGCCGTGCGAATGAGGCAAAATCCACCAGGTGAGAGCCGTCGGGATGCTTTTTAAGACTCCCTCGCACTGACAACCTCCTTCTTCCTCCGCGTTCAGAGGCGCATCTGCAGCCGCTCGTTCGGTTGTCACATTGACATGCCTCTGTCTGCCCAGCGGTCATTAATATCGGAACAGCCCCCGAGTCTCCAGAGATCAACCAATAGCGGCGGGGCGGAGACACATTTACGCACCTGATTGGCTAAACTGCCACGTCTGTCAGAACAGAAGTGTTGGAGAAGTAATGAGAGGCTGAAGAAATGTATATTTGTGGCGTTATAAGTGATTGCGTCGTGTTTTGAGGTTGTTGTTTTTTCTAGATATTGTATAGAAATGTTACTGTGAACGTGTGAGGGATCATATAGGCGGGTGTGTGTGTGGTTTCTAAGATAATATCAACTGATTTTACAGTTATGAGGGCAAACAGGGTTCATTGTCACATTGGGGAATGTTTCCGAAGGTGAGGTTGTTTATTATTTTAGGATAGTTTCTGTATTAGTACATGTCATGTAGTCTTACCAAAGAATCACGATTTTAATGTTCCTGTTTATGTGGTATCTGAATTCACACTGAAATAATTCAGATAAGTCAAATCATTCTGCAAACAGTGAAACATTTAAGACATTTAACAGATGTGAAAACTTGGTGAATTAGGCTACAGTACTGTTGATATACATTTAAAACAGCACTCATACAATAGTTTATAGGAATATTTCACCCCAAAAAGAAAATTCACTGTTAATTTACTCTTCAAATTAATTTACTCTACTCTTTTACTAGTTTGTTTGTTTTGTTTAGCTCAAACCAAAGTGATTCATATAAGCCAGGGCTCACCAACCCTGTTCATGGAGAGCTATCTTTCTGCAGGCCAAATTAAATTAATACCCATGAATCCTGATGATACATTGAATCATAGAAAACAAAATGACTGGTCTGTTCAAGAAACAATATTAATAATATTACCTTAAATCCACAGCTTCGATAACTGGTCCTGAGAGTGTTCACCTCCGTTTTGAGCACAGTCTTGTTTAGTGTTGGACTGAAGAAAACAATACCTACATGTTGGATAGCCTGAGGGTGAGTAAATTGACATTAAAATGTATATATTTTTTGTTTTTTAATCTTTCTTTTTTAAGTCAGGGGTGCCCGAAGTCTGTCCTGGAGGTCCGGTGTTCTGCAGCATTTAGCTCCAGCCCTAATTAGAGACACCTGAACCAGCTAATCAATCTCTTACTGGGCTTACTAGAATCTTAAAGACACTTATGTTGAGGCAGGTTGAAGTTAAGTTCTCTAGGACTGATTTTGGGCACCCTTGCTTTAGATAATAAATAACTGTTCT